>RBNK01000500.1:0-24862 GCA_003990785.1 Endogone sp. FLAS-F59071 | reverse complement strand
AAAAAAAGAAGAAAAACTCCTCTATCTCTTTGACAGTCTCCCCCAGGCCTTCCGGGATTTCTATTGCTATGCCTACGACCTTGACATTGATGCAATTCCGGATTACGGACACTGGCAGAAACTATTCAAGGACGTTGCTAATGATTTGGCCTTGCTCAAAAGATGTCTCCCCTCAACCCCACTGGGAAGTCCCGAAAGGAAACAACTTCGACTTTGAGTACCCAGTGGATTAAAGTAGTATCACAACTTGCTGTACCAATAGTATTAGCTTTAGCATAATCAAATTTGTCAATACTGTACCTGTGAATATTAGAGAAAGGGCAATAAAGACATCTCTATGAATACAATTCTATTCTATTGCTATTTTTCATTTTTTTCTTGGTTCTTGAAAAGGTTCCAATAATATGTCCATTTAAGGGCTTTTTCTGGTCTTTTCTCTTAGTAAACTTTATAAGTTATCTGTTCTTGATCCAGATATTCTTTAATAATCTGTGTGCTTTTTAGTTTGAAAATATAAGAAGCAATTTTTTCGCCTTGCTCTTGCTTTAAAAGGGACTGTAATGTGCTGTAATTTTTGAGCTCTATAGTAGATCTAATAGATAAGTTTCATATATATCAATTATATATATATGACTACCCCTCTATATAATAATCAATACGGTATTATCAAAATTTTACAAATCAGACAAACTGTGCATAAAATAATATATATAGTAGACAATACAGTTATAAATAAATATGAGAAGGCCCTCTATTTTCTGGAAGTAAGATGTGATTGTAGCTGCTCTGCCAAGTTACTTAAAAAGAATTTGCTAAATTGTGAGAAGCCTTTTAAGCTCTAACTAAAACTGAATAAGATATTTTCTTAATAGCTCAACTCAGATCTATAGATAGAGGAATGATCAATACTAGTTGACATCTCAAGAATAAGACTTTTATATCAATAAGAAAACTATTTATTACTAGAATTATAATACTCCTATTTGTCAAAAAACTTATTTTAAAATACTTAGTATTAGTAGCAATTGTTTTGAAAATATCTGAAATCACTTGTTAAATAATGGTCTTTTATTATAGCTATAGTAATATCAAAAGAATACTATAGTAAAAAACAAAGATAGTTATTAATATAAATATAGCTACTATAGTAAAACATTTTCTTTTAAATTATGCTAAGATTTATAACTTACCTAGCTCAATAAGAAATATCAATTATATAACTCAATCAATTATCTTTTTACTAGTGGAAGTGAGTTATAAATAAATCTGTTTATTATAACTTTCTAACTAGCTTAGAATAAGATAGTACCTTATAAGTACTTAAATATAATGTATTTTGTAAATTATAGTATCAACTAACTCTACAAATTCAAATCATAAGTCTGAAGACTGATGTAAAAGTGATATATAAAAAGGTACTGATAATATAAGAGTAATATATAAAAAGTCATTAATAAATACTTGTAAAAACATAATAAAACAATTATACCTACTATTAACTGCCAAATCTAGAGGATTCAAGAACCTTATTCTACTCAAAAAAATACTGCCAGATACTCAACTCTACTTTGACCAAACTATGAACAGATCAAGAACATAATAGAGAATGCAATTATCAACTAACACAATAAACTACTATAATTATATACTAGAGTAACCTAAGAGGATACTATTGATATAGTAGAATTTATAAAAAGAAATATCAGCATCTACCAACTTAACAACACTATTAGACAATTCAGAAGCTACTATCAAATAAGATATACCTTATAATTAAGGCAAGAAAACCATTAAGAACTGACAGAAATAAGAATCTGCTAAATATCTAGGATTAAACTCTTAGGAAAGATATATAGCTAAAAAAATCTTTAATATATTCCAACATTAGCCTTCTACATTAAAATACCTTAGTAACCTAAGTCTACATTAATAGGAAAACTTATAAAATATAGAAGAAGAAATATTGCTACTTTATCTCTTAGGAAATTACCTAGTAGATAACAACTGTCTTAAAGAGGAAACTAATACTTTCTTATCCAGAGTAGATATAGAAGAAGAAATCTATACTGTCAAAATTATCAGCACTGTAGATACTATCTACACTGCTGAAATTATCAATACTGTAGATATCATCCATACTGCTAAAATTATCAATACTATAAATACTATCCACACTACCAAAAATATCAATACTGTCAAAATCATCAACACTATTAATACTATTAATATCATTGATATTTTATTTAATAATAAATGAAATTTCTAAATCAATTATAATAGTATAACTAATAATATTCCAAGTAGTAACCTGAGCAGCTACCCATATAGCACCTTGAGAATTTTATATAAATATCTCTCAATTCTTTATTCAATAAACTTTAGTTCAATAGCAGTACACACTCAAGATCTCTTTAAAAGCTAAAGATCTCAACCTCTCCTTTATACATATCAAGAGTGCTAAGACTTCAAAGTCTGAAATATATAATTAATAATCTTAAAAAGAAATAAAGTACTTTCAATATCTTAGAAACCTTGCAATGTACTCAGAGATTTCTAAGTCCAATGCAGATTAGTATCATTAGATGCTTTCTTATAGGCAGTTTAGAAAGAACTCTCTTACAACTTGGTAGCAGCAGTAATAAAAAACTATCATAATAACTAATAATGAGAAACATACTACTAATATTTTATAAAAGTCTAGAATTATTATTTCATTTTAGATATGATCAATATATAGAATGTAAGAGTGATATTATTACTGTTACTGTGCTGCAGTACTACTTAGAACATTTTAATTATTTAAATCTGAAAGAAAAAATCAATACTTCCTTATTAGAATCAGAAATAGATACTGCTAATATTGTAGATACTGCTGATATTATAGGTATCACTGACATCATAGGCACTGCCGACATCAATACTATTGAAGATTTATAGTTAGCTTATATTATTAATCTTAGCTTTTCAATGTTGTATAAATATCCCTCAATTCTTTATTCAATAAACTTCATTCTAACAATTAGTTTAGTTCTTTAATTTTCAAATCCCCTTAACAATTCCTTATAAATATATCGATCTTATACAACTCTCTATAAGAAGCCGGAACCTTAAGAGGCTTTGTATAATGTAGATAGTTGTAGACTCATTAAATTGAAGTTTTGCACTATTCTTGCAACCTTTTGAAATGACTTCTAAAGCTGTGCATACTTAAAGACCTTTTGAGAACTTAAGATCTCATCCCTTTCTACACACATCAAGAGCACTAAAGACTATAAGTTTGAAAATTATAATTAATATCCTTATAAAGAAATAAGTAATTTTGATATCTTAGAAACTGTAAGGAGGTTTTCTTCTAAACCACTTGTGAGGAAGTGTTCGATGATACTAATCTGCATTGAACTTAGGAATCTCCAAGTATGTCGCAAGGTTTCTAAGATATCGAAAGTACTTTGTTTTCTTTATAAGAATATTAATTATAATTTTCAGACTTATAGTCTTATTAGTACTCTTGATGTATATAGAAGGAGGTAAGATCTTTAGCTCTCAAAAGGATCTTGAGTATATACTGCTATTAAACTGAAGTTTATTGAATAAAGAATTGAGGAATATTTATACAAAATTCTCAAGATACTATATGGGTAGCTGCCCAGGTTACTACTTGAAATATTGGTTACTAATTTAGAAGTCAAATAATGTGTTAACAAAATCTATATTGTAGATGTTGGCAATGCCTATGATGTTGGTGTTACTTACGATGTTAGTAGTACCTATGATGTCAGCAGTGCCTACAATGTTGACAGTGCCTATTTCTTCTTCTGTATCTGATCCCAATAAGGAAGTGTTGGTTTCTTCTTCCAGACGATTATTATCCATTGAGTAATTTTCCAAGAGGTAGAGTAATAAGATTTCTTTTTCTTCATTTCATAAGTATTTCCATTGATGCAGGCTTAGCCTACTAAGGTATTTCAATGTGGATGGCTAATATTGGAATACCTTGAAGGTTCTTTTAGCTATACACCTTTCCTAATAGTTTAATCCTAAAATTCTAGCAGATTCTTGTTCTGTTATTTCTTGAAGGTTCTCTTGTCTTAACTGTAAGGCATATTCTATTTGATAGTAACTTCTAAATTGTCCTACAGTGTTGTGAAATTAGTAGATGTTGATATTTCTCTTTGCAAGTTCTACTATATTGATAGTATCCTCTTGGGTCACTCTAGTATATAGTAGTACTGGTTTATTATATTAGTTGATAACTGCATTCTCCACTATATTCTCTATCTGTTCATAGTTTGGTCGAAGTGGAGTTAAACATCTGGCAGTATTTCTTTACTGCAGTTGGGTTAGATAAGATTCTTAAGTCCTCTGGTTTTGATGGCTGATAGCAGGCATAGTTGTTTGTTATATTTCTATAAGTATTTTGTCGATACTTTTTATATATTACTCTTATAACTCTTCTCCTTTTAAGAAAATAGCATCCATGCTATTTCTATAAGGACTTGTAATAATTTTCTAGTGCTTCATCTGCATTTGTCAGATTGCTAAGTGGTTCTCATATCACATCATGTAAGGGGTATTCTTTCTACTTGATTAGATATTGCGGTGTTGATCTGTTACCTTGTTTGGTGATCCATTGATCTAAAATTTCTTCTACTTCAAATTCTTCTGTGTCATTGACTAAAATTGGTACAGGTAGTATGACTTGTCTATCCAGAAATAGATCATCATTATTTAGTATATAACATTTCAGTAAAGATATGTGAAATACAGAGTAGATCCTTATTATTGATAGTAACTCCAGTTTGTATGCAACAGCTAATATTTTTGTGATAATCTTAAATGGTCTAAGAAACTTATTCTGAAGTTTCTTTAAAGACTGATTAGATAATTGTTGCAATGTGATGTGTCTTGAGGACAGTAAGACCATTTCGTCTATCTCAAATAATTCTTTATACCTTTTTTTGTTTGCATATTTTGTTTGTTGTAATTGTACTTTACAAATTGTATCTTGTGCCCTGGTCAGCAGGTTGGTCATTCATGTAGTGAAGTTATCAACAGCTTGTACTGTTGATTCAACTTTTTCTAGTAATAGGGTTGCTGGTGTCAGCAGGTAATAGCTGTAGTTTAGAAAAAATAGTGATAGTTTAGTTGACTTTTACTGAGCATTATTGTATACAAATTCAGCAGCAGTTAAATGTTCATCCCAGTCATTCTGTCAATAATTGATGTAAGTTCTAAGTATTTGTTCTAATGTTTGATTCATGCATTCTGTTTGTCCATCCATCTGTAGGTGAAATGCAGTTGATAGTGCTATTTTTATTCCAAGTATTTTAAATAGCGATTGCCAAAAGTTACTTGTAAACTTTGGGTCTTGGTTATAGATAATAATTTGCAATAGTCTATATAGGTGGAAAATATTGTTGAAAAATATTTTTACTATATCAGGTGCAGTATCAGTTGTTTTGCTTGTAACAAAGTGTATCTGTTTGCTGAGTCAATCAATGAAGACAGTTATTGCATCTTTTCTAGATGTTGTTTTTGGCAGTTGGATAATAAAATCCATACTGATTTGTTCCTATTTTTCAGCAGGTATAGGTAGTGGTTATAATAGTCTAGTGAGTGATTGTCTGAGTGTTTTGTTGCATTGATAAGTATCATAAGAAGCTATGAATGTTAGAGGGGTTTCTCCTAAACCGCCTGTGAGGAAGCATCTTATGATACTAATCCACATTGGACTTAGGAATCTCCGAGTACGTCGCAAGGTTTCTAAGGTATCGAAAGTACTTTGTTTCTTTATAAGATTATTAATTGTGAATTTCAGACTTATAGTCTTTAGCGCTCTTGATGTGTATAGGAGGGGTGAGATCTTTAGCTCTCAAAGGGTCTTGAGTGTGCACTGCTATTGAACTGAAGTTTATTGAATAAAGATTTGAGGGATATTTATACAAATTCTCGAGGTGCTATATGGGTAGCTGCCCAGGTTACTACTTGGAAAACTATTGGCTATTCAAAATATAAACTAATTATGAATTTATATGATATAATGAGTTATATAAGTTATGGATTTAAGACGGTTAAAGATTTAAGACAGTTAAAAGGTTTAAGATAGTTAAAAGGTTTCACAAATCAAAGAACTGTTCCAATTGGTCGAAATCTCTTTATAGTACGCGGATTTCCTCTTTAAGTTCCTCAAAGGCATTCTGAGACAGTTGGTGAAATGCGGATGGTCCAATCTTGGTAAGTCTTTTCAAGGTGGCTGGTTGGAACTGGAAGAGTCCATAAATCTGGAGGGCAATCCTTTGAGATTGGAGGGGAATCCCTTGATGTAGTGCTCATTTGCATGCTTCTGCATGTTGTCGATCCCATACATGTTCAAGATCTTCTTCCCAGATTCTAGTGATCTTGTAGTAGGCCTGAAATTCATCTTGTGTTTGTTGTTTCTGAGCAATGTCGATGTTTTTCATTATTATTTGAGTCCTTCATAGGGCAGATCCTTCCTCGGGTAATAGTTCAGATGGAGGGTCTTCTAAGGCTCGATATGCTTCAATGACTCAGCTTCGGAGGTATTCGTCGTTGTTGAATCAGAGCATGGTTGTTTGTTATGTTTCTGCAAGTGTTTGTTACTGCTTTTATATCTATCACTCTTACAAATACTTTGAAGTAGATGTCAGTTTTAAGAGGGTTTTCAAATTCCTCTAAAAGTTTATTGTAGAGTTCAAGATATGTTTTACCTTATAAATAAGCTACAGTTATTAAATTAGTACTTTATAGCAGTTGCTGATATTGTATCCACTTGAAGGGTTTCATGATATATATTGCCTCTCTGGCTGTTGGAAATCAAATGTATGTAGTGTTTTTTAGTAGCACTCTATATAAAGGGGTTTCTTCTAAACTACCTTTGAGAAAGCATCTAATAATACTAATCTACATTAGACTTAGGAATCTCCGAGTACATCATAAGGTTTCTAAGATATTGAAAGTACTTGTTTCTTTGTAAGGATATTAATTATGATTTTCAGACTTATAGTCTTTAGCACTCTTAATATATGTAGAAAGGGGTGAGATCTTAAGTTCTCAAAAGGTCTTTGAGTATACATAGCTTTAGAAGTCATTTCAAAAGGTTGTAAGAATAATGCAAAACTTCAATTTAATGAGTCCATAACTATCTGCATTATACAAAGCCTCTTGAGGTTCCAGCTTCTTGTAGAGAGTTGTATAAGGTCGATGTATTTGTATAAGGAATTGTTAAGGGGATTTAAAAATTGAAGAACTGAACTAATTATTAGAATGAAGTTTATTAAATAAAGAATTGAGGGATACTTATACAAAATTGAAAAGCTAAGATTGATAATATAAGCTAACTATAAATCTTTAATAGTATTGATGTCAGTAGTATCTACGATATCAGCAATGCCTATAATGTTAGCAGTGCTTATGATATCGGCAGTGCCTATTTCTGATCCTAATAAGAAAGTATTGATTTCTTCTTTCAGATTTAAGTAACTAGAATGTTCTAAGTAGTACTGCAGTACAGTAATAGTAATAATATCACTCCTACAACTCTTCCTCTCTTGGGAAAATAGTTTTCATACTATTTCTATAAGAAAGTTGTTTAGTATTCTTATGAGTTTGTATTTCTTAAAGATGTAGTGTTGATTCTGTTCAAAGAGTATCTACTAAACTTTTTCTTTTAAGTTCTAGACTTGATGCAGGTAATTGTCTAAGTATTTTGTTTGATATAGTGATTTGATTTGTTAATATTGGTCTTGTTTTAAAGTTTTCTTATTTGCTGATTTCAGTAGGTAACTCTAGATTCTTCTATATACAGCAGTTATAGTGCATTTCTTGTGATTTGGGTACTGTGTTTTGTTTTGTTTACACCAGGGTCAGTAAGTCAGGTGATTCTAATATTTTGTTTATCCTGAACTTGTTTTTGAATGTGAGCTAATTCGTTGGTTCTATTTTTCTCTATTTTAACTCTTAGGTCATTCATGCGGATTGGGTCCTTAGTTGGGTGTTCTGGCTTTGTTTGTCAGGCTGACAGGCTGAACTGATTTACTGGTCTAAATTGTTTGAGCTAGGTGATTCGCTAGGGTTGCTAACTATAACTGTTTGGTAATGAGGTAAGTAATTCAGGTGGGTGTGTATACATGCTAGTCAGACTAAATGTTGCGTATCAGTTAGAATCTTACCATGAAGTGTTCTGGCTTCTAGGGGGCATGGGATTCATGCGTAATTCCATTTCTGGTAACTTACTTTCTTTTGGTGATTCATTTCTTGGCTAGCTGAATCTTGTCATATATCTTACTTTTATTGTCCAGATTCATCTGTTCTCTTTGACAAGAGTTGTCTGCTTGGGTCAGCAATGAGGTGTTTTCTTTCTAGGTAAGTTCTTGGGGTTGTGCTGAGATTTGGATATAGGTGCTCGTTTATATGTGATTCTGGTGGGTATAAGAATTGGGGTCATTTGACGTCTCTGTTTTGCAATTCTAAAAGTCTTCTAATTTACACACTACTCCTTCTTCTATACTTTCATTATTCTATTATAACTTCACAGTACTAATAATATCCAGTTACTTCTGTTTTTGGCAAGCATTGCCAGGATGATAATGATAGTGAGATTGTTCGCAAAACTCCTTCCTTGAGTCCTAGTGTTCTAGGCAAGTGCTGTCAGGATTCTAATAGCAAGGATGCTGGTGAGCATCCTCCCAAGTGTCAATTTGTAGAGACTTCTGCTCTAGGTTTATGTGCAAGTTGTTATAAGTTGAAATCTTTGAAAGTCTTCTTGACTTATAAGTGGTTTTTTTCTATTATACTTTTTGAACTGCTTAAATACTCCAAATACTTCTTCATATGGTTAATGATAACAACCTTGCAATCATTATAGAAGGTAGATTTCAAAAGTATGAATTGTGAGGCCTCATGATCGATTTGGTCAATTTATCAAATAGGTCTCTGTTATAATAGTTAAACCGATTATCAGTCTATCTCCAGTAGTTGCTACTATAGTTATAGCTTCAGTGGCACTTTCTTCAACAGCTAGCAAGACATCTGCTACTCTTATTATGACTAATAAAGTTGAAGACTGGTAATTATAATTCAGTTCTGATATGACTCTTGTCTATTTTGAGATTACTTAGTAATTCTTTTATGTTTTCTTTTAATGATTAAATCAGCTATATTATCAGAAGTCCTTGGTCTCCAAAGTCTGTATGGTCTCCTTGGCCTTCATCAGATGATCAAGAGAATGTATATTCTTCTTATATAATTGTTGAAGATTAGGTTAATATCCGAAAATGCCAATCTATTGATAAGGTTAAGTTCTGGTTTTCAGAATCTTAGTCTCCTTATAGAGTTCTAGAATTTGAGGAGTGGGTAAATTTATAGAGGGCTTATGTTACCTCCTGTTGTGCATCACCATCTTCTTCTTCTTCTAAGTAAATCTGAATAGATAATCATTTCCTTGATTGAGGTCCTTTTAACTATTAATTGTTCAGTTTGTAGTCTAGATGTTGCTAATAATTGTTTCTTCAATAATCATTTATCTGTTTCTAATTTGGCTAGTGTTGTTATGTTGGCTGGTGCTTGTTGCTCCAGAGTGTATAATTCATTTCTATCAATACTGATTCAGTAATCTACATCTCCAATGAATGATTCATATCATCTTCTCAAGGTTACTTATATTGACATGTCTTTATAAAGTCCATTCGCAAAGTTTGCCTGCTTTTGAAGTCTGTCTATATCTCTCATTGTTGTAATCATCTTCATTCCTCCTTGATATTATAGTCTTCTTACTGATTTATATAAGATGTTTGGTGTTACTCTAAGTATATCACAAATATTCTAAAAGAATTTAGGTCTTAATAAAATGTTTGTAATATATGTTCCTCAAATGTTGATTATGTTGCAATTATGATAATACTAAATGTTCATTGTGTTAAGTGTTGATATTGCTATCAAAGTTATATCTTGCCATTTCAGTAGTTTTCTAGGTAGTTTTTTGTTATAAGATGTTGATGGTGTTTTGTAACCCGCAGCTACCAAGTTGTATCTTGCCAGATCAAAGGTTTTCTAGGTAGATTTTACCACCAGATTGCTGCTAATTTTCTGAAAAATCCAGTAATTTTGTTAACCTGTGCATATGACTTGGCATTGTGGTGGACTAAAATATATTAATGGTGAAATACTCTGATATTGAGCAAGTGCAGAAAATACATTTTGGGGGTCTTAGCGGGTTATGTGGTAGCGGCTTTGAAGGGTGGGGGTGACTAGCAGAAAAGTGTATTATATAGTGAATGTAATGTAATAAGCTTTGTCACAAATAAACTTCTCTTGTTTTGAGTCCCTTGACTCTCTCTAACTATTGCTTAGTCCCAGACTAAGGCTTCAGTATCCCTTAGGTTGTCTGTAAGAAGCTTCCTTAGCTTGTTACAGTCCGAATTTTATTAATAATTGCGAGCAGGGTATTTATAAGAAATTACAAGGTGCTATACGAGTGGCTACCTAGGTTACTGCTTGAATTTCTGATTGGCTCAGCTAAAATAAAAAGGGTAATGAGCTAAAAATAAAAGGGGGTGAATGCTTGTTCAGAATCTAAACTGTCGTTCAGAATCTAAATGCTCATTCAGAATCTAAACTGTCATTCAGAATCTAAATGGTCATTGGTCCACAGAATTATACAATTCGCGATTTGGAAATTGATAAGACAAATATAGGAATATACTACTCTAACTAAGAAATATACTAAGTAAAGTAGTACTGCGGCACAAATACGTTTTCGAGCAATTCCACGTAATAAAAATTCTTTCCGTCACATCTCCTCCCTGTGTGAGAAATTGCATCTGTATATATTTTCTTACACATAACTAAATCTATGTTGTCATCGTTCAGCATCCTTGGTGGTGTGAATTGGAGGGAGCTAATAAAATAAACTCCTCTGATCACGAGTTGGGTATAAGTCTCTGAAATTGGTCGTGCGCGCGATCTGGGTGGGTGTAGTAAAGTCAGTCACCGGGTCTTCAGTTAAATCTGTTAGTTAAATTCGTCGAAGTCATTTAAAAATATAAGAAAATACTACTCTTGATAAGGATAATACTAAGTAAAGAAGTGGCTCGTCATGTTTCCATAAACAAACGACTTCTGGGATATTTCGAATAAATAATAAAGGGGATAATAATAAAATACGGATACGCTAATAAATGAAATAAGTATCCATCGAAGATCACCAGGTAATAAAATAATAATGAGTTAATAATGTCCGATCTGAATAAAATACTGAACTGAACTGATAAATAAAATACATTAGAGGAAAATGGAAATAAATATATCAGGGAAAATGGAAATAAATACATCAGGGAAAATGGAAATCGATCGAGTGCATTGCAATAATAATAAAAAGGGGGGGTAAAATCAATCGGTACATCATTGTTCGATGCAATAATGAATAAAATAGGAATCGATCAAAAATAAAATAAATGAAAATAATAATTGTTCAATGAATAAAATAACTGATGTAACTGTGACGACTGAATAAAATAGACTCCAGGATGTCAAAATATAAAAAAAAAGAAATATATAACTGAAGACTGTGCTCACTGTCCTTTTTCAAAATCTCCTAAATCTTCTACATGTCATTATTCTTGCCCTTTACGCTGATTCGTCCAGGTACGTGTGTTCAGGTACATGGTCGTTCTGGATTCGTTCGGTTGTTCGGTCATTCTAGATTCATGGTGCTCGACTTGCTTGTCTCTCTCGTTTCGGTCATTCTGACTTTCTTTCGTTTTTTTTTTTTTTTTTTTTTTTTTTTTATCACAACGATCTTGCTAGAATCTTCAAGAATCTCTCCGCGTAGTGCACGTGTGAGTCATGCTACTGATTTCAGTACGTAACTCAAGATTTTACTATATACGGTGGTTGCGGTGCATTCCTTGCGTAATTCGTTTTATTTATGCCTAGAGGGTAGGTCATGTGATTCGGATGGTATAATTTGTTTTGTTTATCCGCAAAGCTTGTTTTTCGGGTGCGAGCTGATTCGTTGAGTCTATTTTCCTTTCTAACTCTTAGGTCATTCGGGTGCAGATCGGGTCCTCGGTCGGGTTTCCTCTGGCTTTCTGGCTGAGCTCATTTGACGCTGACGATCTGAACTGATTCATCAGTCGTTCACTAGGGTTATTGGCGGAACGAGGTGAGTGATTTGTGCAGGTGTGTGCGCGTGCGTGTGCGTGTTCACGTGTCGGGCTATCTGAATGCTGCGGTTGTCGGTCTTGCTGAATCCCGCTATAAGGTGTCGGGGGCGTGGGATTCACGCGTGATTCCGTTTCTGAGCTTGGTGACTTGCTTTCGGCAATTTGTTTCTTGGCTGGATCTTGTCATGTATCTTGCTTTTGTTGTCCAGATTCGTCTGCTCTCTTTCTCTCTGACAAGGGTTGTCTGCTTAGGTCAGCAATAAGGTGTCTCTTTCTAGGTAAGTTCTTGGGGTCGCATCGAGATTCGGGGGTGGGTGCTTGGGTGGTCGGGGGTGGACTATTCTGAGTCGTGAGATTCCAGGTTATTCTTGCGCATGATTCCTGGTGGGTATAAGAATGGGGTCATCCGATGTCTCTATCTTGCAACTCTAAAAGTCTTCTAATTCACACACTACTCCTTTCTCCTATACTTTTACTATGACTTCGCAGTATCAACAATATCCAGTTACTTCTGTCCTTGGCAAGCATTGCCGGGATGATGATGACGTTGTCTGCGAAACTCCTCCGGGTTTTTGGGATGCAGATTCTGAGGATGTCAACGATGAGCATCCTCCCAAGCGTCGATAGGTTGGTGAGTATCTGATCAATTAGAAGTCTGCTTGATCACCAATGATTTCTTTTCTTATGACTTTGCTATGTATTTTAATCTTCTAGCACCTCTGGCTACTTCTGAGGATGGTGAGGTCATCCGCAAAACTCCTCTGGAGTTTTGGGATGAAGCAGCCTGGTATTATGAACCAGACTTGACTCCCAGTCCTATGGCAAGTCCAGATTTTGAACGTGAAGAAGAGGGGGAAGAAGAGGTCAAAGCAGCTATTGTGGCAAGTCTTGATTTTGATGATGATGATGATGGCATGCTCCCAGTTGATGAAGGCTTTGATGCAAATGCAATGCTATATCCTGATAGGTGCAGTAGGCGGGGATCTTCTTGAAGTATTTTTATTTACTGACAGTTTACTTCTTCTATGTTTTCCTTATGTAATTAGAACTGTCTCAAAATCTGGTGACTTCTGAAGAATATTCAGATTCTTTTGGGGTTGAAGTCTTGGATTCGATCAATTCAAGCATTCTGGTCTCAACTCCTGGATCGTCAAGTCCTTCAGGGTCATCAGATAAGGAGAATGAGCCTCCTGAAGTTGTTGATGGGTAAGTATCTTCTTCTTCAATAATTTCATCAGGATTGAGAATTCCTATTAATTTCTATGTAAATCTTTTCATCAGGGACAAGAGCGAAGTTCCTGATTCACCAGCAGGTTCTTCTGATTCGGACGGATTTCGGACTCCAGTAAGGGCTATCTAAAGCTGGCATGCTCCAGGGAGTCCTTCTCTTGTTCGTGCTGTTCTGTTTGATTCTGCTGTTATTCTATTTGATTCTGATGAGGAGAGCAACGAGTTCCCAGAGGTTGATCAAGTTGGTCGCTCATCCAAGTAAGTAATATGATTTTTGCTGAGTTTGTCCAGAGAGAGAATTCCTAATAAATTCTATAGGTTTCTCATGATTAATAAATGTTCAATAATTGTTCTTCTTCCATCTAGGAGTCAACCTAAGTAGATAGCCATTCATTGCTTTGTCTTCCTCCAAGGGTTTCTGTGAGGTACATCTATCTGTCTGTCTAGTAATTGTTCGAGTGTTCAATGTCTTTTGCTTCGTTGCAATGTCCATTCTAGTGCTCTATTCGGGCTTATCATGTCCGGGACCTGATCTAGTCAGTGATCTGAGGATGTATGTTCTGTCAAACTACATGCCGAATGTTCTTCAGGTCTAATCGTTGCTGTGATCATTTTATTCTTCCTCTAGGGTGGGCGTCGGTGGTCCTTATGGTCATTTCCTATAGCGCATACCAGGGGGCGCTGGCTTTGAGGTAGTTATAATTTATCCATTTCTTGTTCAGTTTCTCTATCAGTTCGTTCAGTCCGTGTGTCTCTCGTTCAACTCAGTAATTTGTTTTCTGTCCGTTTTGCTCTCTGGCAATATTGTTGCTCTCCGGTGATCGTATGTTTCACATAGATCTTATCTTGGGTGGAACCTGGTCGTACCAGTGATTCGAACCTGCACCTAAGTACAGGGTGCATACCATATCTCTAATCAATGTCTCTCTTGGCTGCTCCAATGTATCGATTGTCTAGGTCTAGGTCAACTTGGCACCACTTCGTTGAGGGTAGCAGCTGTACTTGTTTTCGGCTGTTCTTGTCAAGCAATATAGGTGACTAAAATCTGGTCGGATGGGTGGTTCTCCGATGATTTCCTGCTAGTCGGCACCAATTATGGTGGACTAAAATATATTAATAGCAAAATACTCTGATATTGAGCAAGTGCAGAAAATACATTTTAGGGGTCTTAGCGGGTTATGCGGTAGCGGCTTTGAAGGGTAGGGGTGACTAGCAGGAAAGTGTATTATATAGTGAATGTAATGTAATAAGCTTTGTCATAAATAAACTTCTCTTGTTTTGAGTCCCTTGACTCTCTCTAACTATTGCTTAGTCCTAGACTAAGGCTTCAGTATCCCTCGGGTTGTCTGTAAGAAGCTTCCTTAGCTTGTTGCAGTCCGAATTTTATTGATAATTGCGAGTGGGGTATTTATAAGAAATTACAAGGTGCTATATGGGTGGCTACCCAGGTTACTGTTTGAATTTCTGATTGGCTCAGCTAAAATAAAAAAGGTAATGAGCTAAAAATAAAAGGGGGTAAACACTCGTTCAGAATCTAAACTGTCGTTCAGAATCTAAATGCTCGTTCAGAATCTAAACTGTCGTTCAGAATCTAAATGCTCGTTCAGAATCTAAACTGTCGTTCAGAATCTAAACGGTCGTTGGTCCATGGAATTATACAATTCGCGATTTGGAAATTGATAAGACAAATGTAGGAATATACTACTCTAACTAAGAAATATACTAAGTAAAGTAGTACTGCGGCACAAATATATTTTCGAGCAATTCCACGTAATAAAAATTCTTTCTGTCATAGCATATACTTGTTCAGATGTGTGATTGACATTGTTGGTAAGTCTATTATCTGATACTCGATCATCATTCCAGCTGTTGGCATTGTAATTGACTTTAATAGCTGATATAAATGTGGTGACTTCTTTGGCTTCTCTATCAAAGGGTTATAAGTTAACTGCTTTGGTCATTTGGCTAAGTTGTGCTACTTGTCCTACAAGTGTAGTTAAGGCTGCTACTTGTGTAGTTAATATGGTAATTGCAGCATCAGCCATTATATCAGTGAATATAGTTAGTGCAAGTAATGGTGATATAAGAAATTTGTTTTCTCTTTTGTCAATATATTGGATGTATTCTCTTGCTTCATGATCAATTATTTTGTCTTCTGAATCGAGAACTTCTGATTCTTCAAGTATATCAGTTTTAAGGGTAATTCTTCAAACAGTTATATCGGCATCTGTAAGGGGTTCTCTCTAAACCACCTGTGAGGAAGCATCTGATAATACTAATCTATATTAGATTTAGGAATCTCTAAGTACATCACAAGGTTTCTAAGATATCGAAAGTACTTTGTTTCTTTATAAGAATATTAATTACGTATGATTTTCAGACTTATAGTCTTTCTAGCACTCTTGATGTATATAGAAGAGGGTGAGATCTTTAGCTCTCAAAGAGATCTTGAGTGTACACTGCTATTGAACTCATTTTAAAAAGGTTGCAAGAATAGTGCAGAACTTCAATTTAATGAGTCTGCAACTATCTGCATTATGCAAAGCCTCTTGAGGTTCCAGCTTCTTGTAGAGAGTTATATAAGGTTGATATTGTGATGGAATATTTGGTGATGACATACAATTTGATCATGTGAGATCAAGTCATGTGACCTTTAACGTTGTTGAGACCTTTAACGTTGTTGAGACCTTTAACGTTGTTGAGATCCGCAATCACGCTATAACCTAAAATAGTATTTCGATTTGATATATTATTTCATTGCCCAATTACATTATAACCTGATATATCATTTATTATATCTTAGCCAATCAATTTGTACCTTATATTTAGCCGAGCCAATCAGAAATTCAAGTAGTAACCTGGGTAGCTGCCCGTATAGCACCTTGTAATTTCTTATAAATACCCTGCTCGCAATCATCAATAAAATTCGGACTGCAACAAGCTAAGGAAGCTTCTTACAGGCAACCCAAGGGATACTGAAGCCTTAGTCTGGGACTAAGCAATGGTTAAAGAGAGAGAAGTTTATTATTATACAAAGCTTATTACATTACATTCACTATATAATACACTTTCCTACCAGTCCACCACCCTTCAAAGACGCTACCGCATAAACCGCTAAGACCCCTAAACTGTATTTTCTGCACTTGCTCAATTCCGAGTATTTCACCGTTAATATATTTTAGTCCGTCACAATATGTTTGTATAAGGAATTGTTAAGGGGATTTGAAGATTGAAGAACTGAAGAACTTGAACTGAGAAACTTCTGTTTATTGAATAAAGAATTAAGGGATATTTATATAAAATTGAAAAGCTAAGATTAATAATATAAGCTAACTATAAATCTTGAATAGTATTAATATTGGCAATGCCTATAATATCAGTGGTACCTATAATGTCGGCAGTACCTACAATATCAGTGGTGTCTATGATGTCGGCAGTACCTACATCTTCTTCTGTATCTGAAAGTGTTGATTTCTTCTTTGGATTTAAGTAACTAGAATGTTCTAAGTAGTGCTGCGGTACAGTAACAGTTATTTGTAATGTTTAATAATATTACTTTTACAACTCTTCCCCTCTTGGGAAAATAGCATCTATACTATTTCTATAAGAAAGTTGTTTAGTATTCTACAAGTTGTTTTTCTTATATAGTGTTGATTCTGTTCAGTTTGATATAGTAATTGTTGGGGTGTCTTTGCAGGTGACTATTTAAGTGTTCTGTAACTGTTGTTTTAATTACTAGTGAATTGTTTCATTGGTGATTATTCATCAATTTCTATCTTGGCTGTTGTTGTTGTATTAGCTGATACTTATTGCTTTAGAGTATTTCTATCAATACTGATTCAATAATCTATATCTCCAACAAATGATTTATATTGTCTTCTCAAGGTTGCTTGTATTGATATATCTTTATGAAGTCCATTCACAAAGTTCGCCTGCTTTTGAAGTCCATCTATGCTTCTTATTGTTGTAATCATCTCCATTCCTCCTCAATATTGTAGTCTTCTTGCTGATTTGTATAGATGTTTTGGTATTACTCCAAGTATATCGCAAGTATTCTAAAAGAATTTAGGCCTAAATAAAATGTTCGTAGTATATGTTCTTCAAATGTCAATTATATTACAATTATAATAACATTGAATGTTCGTTGTGTTGAGTGTTGTTGCTGCTACCAAAGTTGTATCTTGCCAGGTCAAATGTTTTCTAGGCAGTTGAAGGACAGTTTTTCATTACTGCTGCTACCAAGTTGTAAGAGGGTTCTCTCTAAACTGCCTGTGAGAAAGCATCTGATGATACTAATCTGCATTGGACTTAGAAATCTCCAAGTACATTATAAGGTTTCTAAGATATCGAAAGTACTTTGTTTCTTTATAAGAATATTAATTATGATTTTCAGACTTATAGTCTTTCTAGCACTCTTGATATGTGTAGAAGGGGGTAAGATCTTTAGCTCTCAAAGGAACCTTAAGTGTGCACTGCTATTGAACTCATTTTAAAAGGGTTGCAAGAATAGTGCAGAACTTCAATTTAATAAGTCTGTAACTATCTGCATTATGCAAAGCCTCTTGAGGTTCCGGCTTCTTATAGAGAGTTATATAAGATTAATATGTTTATATAAGGAATTGTTAAGGGGATTTGAGGATTGAAGAACTGAAGAACTTAAACTGAGGAACTTCTGTTTATTGAATAAAGAATTAAAAGCTAAGATTGATAATATAAGTTAACTATAAATCTTGAATAGTATTGATATTAGCGGTACCTATGATGTCAGTGGTGCCTATAATGTCAGCAGTACCTATATCTTCTTTTGTATCTGATCCTAATAAGGAAGTGTTGATTTCTTTTTTAGATTTAAGTAACTAGAATGTTCTAAGTAGTGCTGCAATACAGTAACAGTTATTTGTAATATCTAATAATATCACTCTTACAGTATCTTTAATAAATATAGTATCGGTATCATGATAAACAGTTGTGTCAGGTTCATATAAGTCACTTACATCAGGTGCTTCTCGAAATGTTGGTCTGCTTGGTCTGGATGTATATTGAAATATAGATGTTATAAGGTTGATAGGTTCCTTAATTGATAGTGGTATGATAGGTACAGTTGGTCCTAATAGTGTTGTTTCGGCAAATCATGTAAGATCTTCTGCTACTAATTTCTCGAATAATCTATTTACAATTCAGTAGTAAACAGTATCTTGGTATGTTAAGTAATTGAATAGTAAGTTGATAATCTACTCTTTAATGACTTGGTGATTATTATATCCTTGTATAGTAGATATGAGGTTGGTGAAATAGTATTTAGCTTGTATAATTGAAACAATATCATGATCTCCTTTGATGTTCTTATAGAGGAAATCTTGAAATACTTTGAAGTAGACTTTAGTTCTAAGAGAGTTTTTGAATTCTTCTAGAAGTTCATTGTAGAGTTCAAGATATGTTTCACCTTAAAAATGAGCTACAGTTGTTGAATCAGTACTTCATAGCAGTTGCTAATATTGTGTCTACTTGAAGAATTCTGTGATATATTAGCAAACTCTACAGGATATGACATCTATATAAATGAAGATACAATAATCTCACCTGGATTAATTTTTCTGATCAAAACAGAAATCACTTTAAAGCCACCAATAGAAATATATACATAAATCTTAGATAAAAGCAGCAAAATCAAAGAAGAAATTTCAATCAAAGCAGGAGTTATTGATACTGACTATACTGGTAAAATCATATTCACAGTTCATAACTTATCAGCTTGCTACAAATACTAAGTTATCAAAGGAGCTAAGCTAGTATAATTTATATTCATCAAGCTTGATAATTTAGTAACAGCTAAAGTTGTAGAACAACTTCTGAAAACTAAATACACTGCAGGAGGATTTGGATCAACAGATAAAAAGAAACCTATACTCACTAAGGATAAATGATGATACCTGAAAATAGCATAAGGAATAGCACCATATAGATGCTGTCCTCATAGAAACAGAACCTACTATGCAGATAATGCATAGAAATACTGGAGCTATATTGAAGAAAGCAAGAAACTGCAAATTCAACAATTAGCAAAGGAAGAAGAAAAAGTGAAACAAGTATATAAGGTTATAAAATTACTAACTAAGGAAAAGAAAACAGATTAGTCAATTAATAATATAATAGATATATAGTCTATTAAAGAAACAAAAGAAGAAGAGATAGAAAAAAAAGTAGAACATAGAATCTTATCTTCACTTAGAAAGAAAATAGAACTTCTTTTCTACAAAAAAATAATATAGTTAATGTACTTATTGACAGCAGAGCAATATGTAACTTCATTAGTCGACAACTAGCAAATCAACTTAAAGTTATTAAGTTACCCTGAGAAGCTATAAGAGTGATATTTTTACATTACAAATAACCATTACTATACTACAGCATTACTTAGAACATTCTAGTCACTCAAAATAGAATTACCTAATATAGTAGTTCCCGATTTAGAAATACCAAATAAGGTATTGCCAAATAGAGCATTGCCAATTAAGGAATTACTCAATAAGGAAATTCTGTTTTAGGAAATTCCTTTTGTAGCATTACTTTATTTAGAAATGCCTTTAGTAGTATTACCTATTGAAGTATTTCCTTTTTCTATATTACCTATCTTAGCATTACTCTTTTCAGAAATACTTTATATAGTATTTTTTTTTATCAAATTATTATCTCTAGTAATTTCCTTTTTTATTATTATCTTTCATAATATTATCTTTTACTATATTACTTATTTCAGTATTTCTTTTTGAAGTATTACCACTATCAGAAGTACTATCTTAGGCAGCTACCTTTATAGCAGTACTATTTGATCTTTTATATAAATATCCCTTTAATTTTTTATTCAATAAATAGAATCATTATTCCTATTAGTTTAATTTCTTAACTTCCCTTTACAACCCTTATATATAATATATCGATCTTATACAAATCTCTATAAGAGCCAGAACCTCAAGAGGCTTGCATAATGCAGATAGTCACAGACTCATTAAATTGAAGTTCTATACTATTCTTGCAACATTCTGACAACTGAGTTCAATAGCAGTGCACACTCAAGATCTCTTTGAGAGCTAAAGATTTCACCCCCTTCTACACATATAAAAAAGCACTAATAAGACTATAAGTCTAAAAGATCATAATTAATATTCTTATAAAGAAACAAAGTACTTTTGATACCTTAGAAATTTTTTAACATATTTAGAGATTCCTAAGTCCAACACAGATTAGTATCAACAGACACTTTCTCATAAACAGTTTAGAAGAAACTGTAAGAGGGTTTCTTCTAAACTACCTGTGAGGAAGCATTTGATAATACTAATCCACATTAGACTTAGGAATCTCCAAGTACATCGCAAGGTTTCTAAGATATTAAAAGTACTTTATTTTCTTTATAAGAATATTAATTATAAATTTGGGACTTAAAGTCTTTTAGTGCTCTTGATGTATGTAGAAGAAGGTAAGATCTTTAGCTCTCAAAGGGATCTTAAGTGTGCACTGCTATTGAACTAAAGTTTATTGGATAAAGAATTGAGGGATATTTATATAAAATTCTCGAGGTACTATACAGGTAGCTGCCCAGGTTACTATTCAGAATATTGGTTACTAATTTAGAAGTCAAATAATGTATTAATGAAATCTATATTATAGATGTCAGTAATGCCTACAATATCGGTGGTATCTATGATGTCAGTGGTGCCTACAATGTTGGCAATACCTATGATATTGGCGGTACCTACGATGTTGGTAGTGCCTATTTCTTCTTCTATATCTAATCCTAATAAGGAAGTATTAGTTTCTTCTTCTAGATGATTATTATTCATTAGGTAATTTTCCAAGAGATAAAGTAACAAGGTTTCTTCCTCTTTATTTCAGAAGTGTTCCCATTAATGCAAGCTTAGACTACTAAGGTATTCAATACAGATGGCCAATATTGGAATACCTTAAAGGTTCTTTTAGCTATATATCTTTCCTAATGGTTTAATCTTAGAATTCTAGCAGATTCTTGTTCTATTGTTTCTTAATGGTTCTCTTGTCTTAACTGTAAGGCATATCCCATTTGATAATAACATTTGAATTGTCCAGCAGCATTGTGGAATTAGTAGATGTTAATATTTCTCTTTGCAAGTTCTACTATATCGATAGTGTCCTCTTGGATTACTCTAGTATGTAGTAGTACTAGTTCATTATGTCAGTTGATGACTGCATTCTTCACTATATTTTTGATCTGTTTATAGTTTAGTTAAAGTGGAGTTAAATGTCTAGCAGTATTTCTTTATTGTAGTTAGGTTGGATAAGGCTCTTAAGTCCTCTGGTTTTGGCAGCTGATAGCAGGCGTAGTTGTTTATTATATTTCTGCAAGTGTTTTGTTGATGCTTTTTATATATTACTCTTATAGAAACTCCCTTACAGAAGCAATAATGATTGTCGAAGTCACTAATAGAAAAACTCAATGAGTCACTTATACTGCCAAGAATCTTCTAATCTTAATTAAATCATATTAGAATATACTAAACTTTAAAATCATAGGTATATCTGAACTAAGTATAATATTTGGAAAAAGTTAGCTAGATTAGAAGAACTCTAATATTGACTAGCCAAGTAGAACTATAGAGTTTAACTACTAAAACAAAGATATTAAACTGGTCTTCAAATTAAGAAATAGCAAGATCTAACTCTACTCTACTAAAAAATTCTACTAATACCTCAAAGAAGATGATATAGTTTACTGCTGTATTATTACTGAAAAGGACATTGCTAAAATTACCACTGAAACCAATATCTATATTAAAAGTCTAGATATATTATTATAACCACTTATTACCGAATTTGTAGATTGATTTTCTATAAGCTTACCAGAAAGACTACTGCCAAAATAAAGCATTGATTATCAAATTGAATTAATACCTAGTGCAGAACTACTATTCAAGAAAATTTATCAATTATCAGGATCAGAGTTATAGGAACTCAAGAAGACTTTAGAAAAATTAATTGAATGAGGATCTATTTAACCTAGTACATCATCTTTCAGAGTACCTATCATATTTATCAAAAGAAAGATGGAATTAGAATATATATTAACTATTGATAACTCAACAACATTATGGAATTATTTGATAAACTCAAAGGAGTAACTATATTTTCAGTAATCAACTTATGCTCAGGATATCATCAGATCTGTATTGCTAAAGAAAACATTTCAAAAATAGTATTTAGAACTTAATATAGATATTATAAATGGAAAGTCATGCCTTTTGGATTAACAAACATACCTACAACATTCTAAGAGCTGATGAATGATATATTCAGACTGCTACTTGATGAATTTGTAATTGTCTACATCAATGACATACTGATCTACAGTAAGATAAAAGAAAAATACTTAAAACATCTCCACTAAGTACAAGAAATATTGAGGAAACATTAGCTGTATACCAAACTCAGCAAGTATAACTTTTTACAAAAAGAAGTTATATATCTTAGACACCAAATCAATGAACAAGGAATTTTAGTTAACCCTGTAGAAATCAAGGCAATTAAGAAATAGAAGAAACCAACAACAATTAAGGAAATATAATCCTTTCTAGGACTAGCAGGATACTACTGAAGGTTTATCAAGAATTATGCAAGAATTGTAGCATGTCTATATGGGGCGTGCTGCAACAAAAACCGACAAAGTGAACATTTGACGTCACTCGATGCATCAGCTCAAAGATTCAAAAAAATATACTGCATCAAATTCAATGTTATAAATAATCAGGATTGCCAAGCCACCCTTGTGACGTTTCATTCTTTTCGAACGCACACCCTGACTGGTGTCTTTCTAACGAGCTCTACTAAATTTGCGTTTGGCCCGAACGACCTCTTCAGCCATGACGGACAACACTATTACACTCTTTTGCCTGATCCACGGCACCCCTCCCTCTCAATCCTTAGAAATTATTATCGCCAAGGATAAAAATGTCGCAGGTCTCAGGAATGCAATCAAGCAAGCGAAACCCATCGACTTCGGCACTGTGGACGCCGACAGGCTCCAACTTTGGAAGGTTAACATAGACCTTGATCCTCCCAGCCCCAGTCCAGGAGAGACCTTATTGAACAATTTGACCGCCGACCCAACACTTGATATTAAGTCAGTTCTGAATGGCCAAGAACTGCGCAACCCTGCAAAGCTGCTTGTTGGTCAAAATGGATGCTGGACTCAAGATCCCCCTCAGTCACATATCCATGTGATAGTTAAGGTCATTTCCAGTAAGTAGTGCAACTGTATTCGAATACCTTCAGGCATCACTTAGACTTAATCTTGTTATTTTACCTTCACAGGACAGCTTACAGAGAGGCGACTTCTTATACTTCGTCCATCTTCGCTTAGCTTTATCTCCGATAGCCAGAGGAAGAGGAAGTCGAAAGCTACTACAAAATCTGCTAAGGCCCGCACCCACGTTTCTGTTGTCCATTGGCAGAATTTTATACACCAAGCAAGAATAATGGCCTCGAATGACACTATCCCGCAGTATGATGAGCCAACATTTCGAAATTTTGTGAGGATTTCAGGAGAAGAGGATGTTCGAGTAGCACTCCAAATCAATGTATTGGAAACACTCACGGATTCTATAGGATCAAAGCAGATGCCAAAGGAAGAGTTTCGTCGCCACTCTGCCTTGGAGAAAATCCAAGGAATGCCAGACTTTATCATGATAGCTGATGATCGCCTGATGCTCGCCATTGAGGTGAAAACAAAGTGGGTTTTATCTATCGACGATATTGTGGCGATGTTCCAGGATAATCTTACGACCCTCGCAGCTCATCGCGCTCCGCCAATATCCGTAATCGACCCAATCAAGCAAATTTATGGATACATGGGGCACAATAAGCTTCAATATGGCGTTCTCTCTACTTATGAAAGAACATGGTTTCTTTGGAGACCACAGGACAACCCCGGTGTGCTCCGCATATCAAACGTTGTGAAGAATACGGATACCAACCCCACCTTGCTGTGGTCTCTCGTATATATCATGTCATTGGCGCGTCACAATCCTGACTCTCCTTCTCCTCCAGCTTCACCACCACCTCCCACGGATGACTATGAGCCTCCTGATGAAGAAGATGATGATGGAGACTCCACGTACTACCCCCCTAAAGGGTCTTCCCGTTCTGGAAGGGGTGGACAAGGCGGGAACAGAGGGGGCGCAGGCAAGAGGGGCAGTAGCAGCAACACGGCCAAGAGAAATCAATCTCAAATTAAGGGAAAACAGAGGGCGGCTGGAAACGAGCAGTCGAAAGGAGTGCTCAGGCTGGAGGATTTTGACTGGGACAGCTTCGATGTGGTTGATGTCCTTGGAAACGGACGTTGCGGGACAGTGTTCAAAGCTGTCTTGCGAGGAGAAGAAGTTGCTCTTAAACTCTGCGACTTATGGCAGTGTCCAGGATATGAA
>RBNK01000499.1:0-24876 GCA_003990785.1 Endogone sp. FLAS-F59071 | reverse complement strand
CTTCTAAGGCTCGATATGCTTCAATAACTCGGCTTCGGAGGTATTCGTCATTGTTGAATCGGGGCATAGTTGTCTTGTTGTGTTTCTGCAAGTGTTTGTTGCGGCTTTTATATCTATCACTCTTACAACAGACAACTGGATACAAGAAATTCAAGAAGGAGTTCAGTTAGACAAAGAAGTACAGAAAATTATAGAAGAACTCAAGACCAAACCAGATACGACAAACAAATTCAAGATCCGAAACAACAATCTCTATTATGAAGATCGACTCTTCATACCATCAAATCTTCGTATCAAGATTCTACAAGAACACCATGATATACCCCTAGCAGGCCACTTCGGATTTGATAAAACTTACGAAGCACTCACTAGAAACTTTTACTGGCCGAAAATGTTTACAAGCACCAAGAGCTTCATAGCCTCTTGTGACACTTGTCAACATAACAAAACACTTAGACAATTACTCGCTGGACTACTACAACCACTACCTATACCTGCCGAAAAATGGGAACAAATCAGTATGGATTTCATTGTCCAACTGCCGAAAACAACATCTGGGAAAGACGCAATAACCATCTTCGTTGATCGACTTAGCAAGCAAACTCACTTTGTCACAAGCAAAACAACTGATACTGTACCAGACGTAGCAAAAATATTTTTCGACAATATTTTTCGCCTACATGGACTACCACGAATTATTATCTGTGACCGAGATCCAAAGTTTACAAGCAACTTTTGGCAATCGCTATTCAAAACACTTGGAACAAAAATAGCACTCTCAACCGCATTTCACCCACAGACCGATGGACAGACAGAACGCATGAATCAGACATTGGAACAAATGCTTAGAACTTACGTCAACTATCGACAGAATGATTGGGATGAACACCTAACTGCCGCCGAATTCGCATGCAATAATGCTCAGCAAAAATCAACGAAACTATCGCCATTCTTCCTGAATTATGGTTACCACCCACTGACACCAGCAACTCTGTTACTGGAAAAGGTCGAATCAACAGTACAAGCCGTTGATGACTTCACCACACGAATGACTAACCTGCTGACCAAGGCACAAGATGCAATTCGTGAAGCACAAGTACAACAGACAAGATACGCAAACGAAAAAAGGCGTGAAGAATCATTTGAGATAGACGAAATGGTCTTACTGTCCTCAAGACACATCACATTGCGACAATTATCTAATCAACCTTCAAAGAAACTTCAGAACAAGTTTCTCGGACCATTCAAGATTATCGCAAAAATATCAGCTATTGCTTACAAACTGGAGTTACCATCAACAATGAAGATTCACCCCGTGTTTCATGTATCACTACTGAAACGTTACACACCAAATAATGCCGATCTATTTCCAGACAGACAAGTCATACCACCCGCACCAATTTTGGTCAATGACACAGAAGAATTCGAAGTAGAAGAAATCTTAGATCAGCGGATTACCAAACAAGGCAACAGATCAACACCGCAATACCTGATCAAGTGGAAAGGATACCCCTTACACGATGCTACATGGGAACCGCTTAGCAATCTGACAAACGCAGATGAAGCACTGAAAAAATATCACAAGTCCTTACAGAAATAGCGTGGATGCTATTTTCTTAAAGAGGGAAGAGTTGTAAGAGTGATAGATATAAAAGCAGCAACAAATACTCGCAGAAACATAACAGACAACTATGCCCCGATTCAACAATGACGAATACCTCCGAAGCCAAGTTATTGAAGCATATCGAGCCTTAGAAGACCCTCCATCCGAACTACTACCTGAGGAAGGATCTGCCCTACGAAGGACTCAAATAATAATGAAAAACATCGACATTGCTCAGAAACGACAAACACAAGATGAATTTCAGGCCTACTATAAGATCGCTAGGATCTGGGAAGAAGATCTCGAACATGTATGGGACCGACGACATGCAGAAGCATGCAAACGAGCACTACATCAAGGAATCCCACTCCAATCCCAAAGGATTGCCCTCCGGATTTACGGACTCTTCTAGTTCCGACCAGCTGCCTTGAAAAGACTTACCAAAATCGGACCATCCGCATTTCACCAACTATCCCAAATGGCCTTTGAGGAACTTAAAGAAGAAATCCGCGTAATACAAAGAGATTTCGACCAATTGGAACAGTTCCTTGATTTGTGAAACCTTTTAACCGTCTTAAATCTCTCAACCATCTTAAATCTTTAACCATCTTAAATCTATAACTTATATAACTCGTTATATCATATAAATTCATAATTAGTTTATATTTTGAATAGCCAATAGTTCTCCGAGTAGTAACCTGGGCAGCTACCCGTATAGCACCTCGAGAATTTGTATAAATATCCCTTAAATCTTTATTCAATAAACTTCAGTTCAATAGCAGTGCACACTCAAGATCCCTTTGAGAGCTAAAGATCTCACCCCCCTTCTACATACATCAAGAGCGCTAAAGACTATAAGTCTGAAATTCACAATTAATCAACTTATAAAGAAACAAAGTACTTTCGATACCTTAGAAACCTTGCGACGTACTCGGAGATTCCTAAGTCCAACGCGGATTAGTATCATCAGACGCTTCCTCACAGGCGGTTTACGAGAAAACCCCCTTACACAATCTGACAAATGCAGATGAAGTACTGGAAAAATATCACAAGTCCTTACAGAAATAGCGTGGATGCTATTTTTTTAAAGAGGGAAGAGTTGTAAGAGTAATAGATATTGTGACGGACTAAAATATATTAACGGCGAAATACTCGGAGTTGAGCAAGTGCAGAAAATATGCTTTAGAGGTCTTAGCGGGTTATGCGGTAGCGTCTTAAGAAGGGTATTGATGTAGGTGTTAACTAGCAAGAATTAAGTGTGATCGATCGAATAAAGTGTATCTGTTAGATTCTCGAAACTATCCAATTGCTTACTCCTTGAGTAAGGCTTCAGTATCCCTTAGGTTGTCTGTTGTAAGCTTCCTTAGCTTGTTGCAGTCCGAATTTTATTGATAATTGTGAGCGGGGTATTTATAAGAAATTACAAGGTGCTATAC
Source organism: Endogone sp. FLAS-F59071 (assembly GCA_003990785.1). NCBI lineage: Eukaryota > Fungi > Mucoromycota > Endogonomycetes > Endogonales > Endogonaceae > Endogone > Endogone sp. FLAS-F59071. The sequence goes on along the minus strand of RBNK01000499.1, from coordinate 21,837 downwards.
GGGCAGCTACCCAGGTTACTACTTGAATTTCTGATTGGCTCGGCTAAATATAAGGTACAAATTGATTGGCTAAGATATAATAAATAATATATCAGGTTATAATGTAATTGGGCGATGAAATAATATATCAGATCGAAATACTATTTTAGGTTATAGCATGATTGCGGATCTCAACAATGCTAAAGGTCTCAACAATGCTAAAGGTCTCAACATTGTTGAGAGTCACATGACTTGATCTCACATGATTAAATTGTATATCGTCACAAAATGTTCCATCACATCTCCTTCCTTTCTGCGAGTTAGACTTCAAGGTACAGTTCTAACTCGGAGAAATCCCTTTGTAACTGTTTTACCTCTTCCTCTAGCTCATTCATTTCATTCTGTGTCAGTTGATTTAGTTGGTGCGTACTGCATCGAAAGTGATTCAAAGCACTAGGCTTGTGCTTGAATAGTTGATAAATTCGATCGGCCATTCTTGTATTATAGGCAGGGAGTGCTCCTTTGAGGGCTCATTGATAGATTTCTCTATCCTTCCAGTTCCAGATATGTTCAACTTCTTTATCCCAGAGTTGTGCGATTCAGTAGTATTCCTTCCACTCATTGATTTGTGCCAAATGTTGCCTCCTTTGAATGTTGCGTACAATCGATCAAGTCTTCTGTAAGGTTGATCCTTCTATCTCCTCAAGGTCTTCCAGGGGTTCTATATGTCGGTAGGCCTCGATCAGGCTGACTCGGACTTCATAGAAGTTGTTCCAGTGGGACATAATATTTCTTGAGGCGGTTTTGGTGGACAGTATAGGGTAGGATCGTTCCTGTCGTTTTTCGTAACTGATACATAGTTCCTTTTATACTCGCGATGTAGTATGGTCCTTCCCATTTCGGGTCTAATTTTGCTGACCATAAAGACTCTACTATGTTCTGGTATAGTAAGACTTGGTTACTAATCTTCAATTTTTCGGTTTCCTTATGTTTCTTGTCATAATTCTTCTTTTGTTGATCCTGTGCAATGGCAATAAATTCTCTCGCCTTGTTTTGGACATTGTGTAATTCTTGAATTTCCTTTGTCACACAATGCTCAATTTGCTTTTCCCAGGAGGTGTGGCTGGGTTCCGGGGTGGTCATTACTTGGTCTACCAGCTGATGAGCTTTTCTTCCATACGCGAGCTCAAAAGGGGTGAACTTTGTTGTCTCCTGTTTTATTGTTCATAGTGCAAATAAGGCAGAAGACAGGTGTAAGGGGGTTTCTCCTAAACCGCCTGTGAGGAAGCATCTGATGATACTAATCCGCGTTGGACTTAGGAATCTCCGAGTATGTCGCAAGGTTTCTAAGATATCGAAAGTACTTTGTTTCTTTATAAGATTATTAATTGTGAATTTCAGACTTATAGTCTTTAGCGCTTTTTGATGTGTGTAGAAGGGGGTGAGATCTTTAGCTCTCAAAGGGATCTTGAGTGTGCACTGCTATTGAACTGAAGTTTATTCAAATGAAAACTAAGGGGGTATTTATACAAGAAATCAGATAGTACTGCTATAAAGGTAGCTGCCTAAGATAGTACTTCTGATAGCGGTAATACTAAAATAAGTAATAATCAAAAGGGAAATACTATATAAAGTATTTCTGAAAAGAGTAATGCTAAGATAGGTAATATGGAAAAAAGGAAATGCTTCAATAAGTAATACTGCTAAAGGCATTTCTGAATATAGTAATACTACAAAAGGAATTTCCTAAAACAGGATTTCCTCGTTGAGTAATTCCTCAATTGACAATGCACTATTTGGCAATGCCTCATTCGGTATTTCTAATTCGGGAACTACCATATCAGATAATTCTATTTCAGGTATTTCTTCAAAGGGGATTTCTTCATCTGTCTCGAACTGACTAGATGTTTCGGAGTCTTCTTTGTCCAAGAAGTCGGAGATGATGTAGGTATTGTCCTGAGGATATCTCTCCTTCATGACTTCCAGTATTCGGTCTAGTTGTTCTTCTGGGATCCTGTCCCATTTTCCAAGTGAGAGTGTTCCGATTCGGTTGATTGCTTGTGGCCATCGTTTGAAGAAGTGGAATATTCTTCTTCCTCTTTCGAATTCAGTGTCTGTTAATCCTATTTGGTTCTTGGCTTCAATGAGGTCGGGTACTAACATATTGTCAGTAGCGGTAAATAAGGCATAACCCATTTGGTAGTAAGTCTGATATTGTTTAGAGATATTGAATGTTCTGAATATGTTGATGTTGTTTCGTGAATATCGTACTATGTTGTTGTTATCTTCCAACATGACTTCTACATGTACTCGATCGGTTTCGTAGTATCGTTGGCTGATTGCTTCATCAATTAAGGCTTCTACTTCCTCTATATTCAGAGGTAGAGGTTCTTGACGGCAGGCAGTGTTGCGGCAGTTGTTTCCATTGTATGGGATAACTCTGAGTCCGGTTGTGATCCTGATGGCGGGCATGGTTGTTTGCTATGTTTCTGCAAGTATTTGTTGCTGTCTTTTATATATATCACTCTTACAGCAGGTACAAGTCCCAATCTCCTCCTTGTGATTGTACTATTTTAGCAATCATGTTCTTGATAGTCTGATTCGTCCGTTCAGTAAGTCCATTTTCTTGAGAGTGGTAGGCAGTAGTCTTTATCTGGCAGATTCCAAAGTGTTGCGTCAATATCTGCATAAATTCATTAACGAATTCGGTTCCTTGATTGGAGGTTATTTCATAAGGTATTCTATGGCGGCAGATAATATCTTCGTAGATAAAAGGTGCAATATTGAGGGCATCTGCAAGGGGCAAGGCTCTTGCTTCGGGGTACTTGGTTAGGTAATCTACTGCTACTACGATGTATCAATTTCCTCTAAGTGTTCTTGGTAGCGGTCCAACAATGTCTATCCCAATATGTTCGAAGGGTCCTCCAGGTACAATCGGTTGTAAGGTCTCGACTTCCTTTCCTTGGCACCTCTTCTGGCAAGTGTCGCATCTCCTAATATATTCTTTAATATCTTCGTATATATTCTTCCAATAGTATTTTTTTGATAATCATTGATATGTGTTGTCTACGCCCATGTGTCCTGCCAGCTGATGGTCATGAGAGGCCTAAAGTACCATCTGCTTTTTGTGTTCAGGAACTACAAGTCATATCTGTCCTCTGTATCATCGGTAAAGTATATTATTCTTGATAAAATAGTTAAGTGCTATTGTCTGTATAAGCTGTTGATTGTTTTTGTTCATCGTCCCAGTAAAGGTTAGGTTACTGAGATAATCCAAATATCTGTTATAGAGTTCAGTGTTCATTGGGTAGGTATATTCTTTTTGGTTTGGGGTGTCGATCTCGGATAAATTGGGGTAGGCGTGAGAGGGTGTCCACATTTTGATGATTCTGTCCTTTTCTGTATTGCATCGTGAAGTCATATTCCTGCAGTATAGCCAACCATTGTGCATACATTTCTGTCAGGTTCGGTTTGTTCCAAAGCCATTTGAGAGCTGAGTGGTCTGTTATTAGGGTGAACTGTTTTCCAATCAGGAAGTGGCGAAAGTATTGTACGGCTCAAACAACTGCTATGCATTCTAGCTGAGTGGCTCCATAGGAAGGTTTTGCTCCATGGGTGGCTCGTCCTGCATAAGCAATCACATATTCTCCATCTTTGTCATCTTGCACCAAGATTGCTCTGAGTCCAAATGATGATGCATCCGTATACAGCTTGACATACAACCTGGCTAGTTTCTCCACAGAGTTGCATATACTGATCGATGGTGGTGACCCAGTCTTCCGGGCACTGGTTGATTGACATCTTCATGTTGAATAGCTGTTTCTTGATTGATTCTCGCTTCTGTTCGGTAAAGTACTTTTCTTCTAATCAGGCTCTTATAACATCCCAATGAGCGGTGGCTAATGCTGCAGCTGGGGGGTTATTTCCAGCTGCTGCTATGGCTGCGAGGATTAATCCTCCTAGTCCAGTGGCTGCTACATCTGTCAGGGCCACACGGTATGCTTCTCTTGCAGGTCCTCTAAGTTGGGCGGCTAAGATAGGCAACCATCGGGTGCTGACCGTTCCTTTGGCTGTGAAGTAGCTTTCCAAATCATCTAGGAATTCTCAAACATATTCCTTGGTATATCTGTAAAAGGTAGGTAGTCTGTCTGCCATGGTATCTTCGTCCTCTTGAAGTCTTCTCCTAGGTAGTTGTAGTAATGCAGGCGGTGGCGATGGTAGTTCCGTTCTTGCTTTTGTCTTCCACTATGGGTTTCGGCAAGTTCGGTTATGCAATATAGGTAATAAATCGGTCGAGGTGTCGATTGATTTCCTGCCAGTCGGCACCAATTGTGATGGACTAAAATATATTAATGGCGAAATACTCGGAGTTGAGTAAGTACAGAAAATATGCTTTAGGGGTCTTAGTGGGTTATGCGGTAGCATCTTAAGAAGGGTGTCGATGTAGGTGTTAACTAGCAAGAATTAAGTGTGATCAATCGAATAAAGTGTATCTGTTAGATTCTCAAAACTATCCAATTGCTTACTCCTTGAGTAAGGCTTCAGTATCCCTTGGGTTGTCTGTTGTAAGCTTCCTTAGCTTGTTGCAGTCCGAATTTTATTGATAATTGCGAGCAGGGTATTTATAAGAAATTACAAGGTGCTATACGGGCAGCTACCCAGGTTACTACTTGAATTTCTGATTGGCTCGGCTAAATATAAGGTACAAATTGATTGGCTAAGATATAATAAATGATATATCAGGTTATAACATAATTGGGTAATGAAATAATATATTAGATCGAAATACTATTTTAGGTTATAGCGTGATTGCAGATCTCAACAACGCTAAAGGTCTCAACAACGCTAAAGGTCTCAACATTGTTGAGAGTCACATGACTTGATCTCACATGATCAAATTGTATGTCGTCACAAAATGTTCCGTCACAATATAAAAGCAGCAACAAACACTTGCAGAAACATAACAGACAACCATGCCTCGATTCAACAATGACGAATACCTCTGAAGCTGAGTCATTGAAGCATACCAAGTCTTAGAAGACCCTCCGTCTGAACTATTACCTGAAGAAGGATCTGCCCTATGAAGGACTCAAATAATAATGAAAAACATTGACATTGCTCAGAAACGACAAACACAAGACGAATTTCAGGCCTACTATAAGATCGCTAGGATCTAGAAAAAAGATCTCGAACATGTATAGGACCGACGACATGCAGAAGCATGCAAACAAGCACTACATTAAGGGATCCCACTCCAATCCCAAAGGATTGCTCTCCAGATTTACAGACTCTTCCAGTTCCGACTAGCCGCCTTGAAAAGACTTACCAGAATTGGACCATCTGCATTTCACCAACTGTCTCAAATTGCTTTCGAGGAACTTAAAGAAGAAATCCATGTAATACAAAGAGATTTCGACTAACTGGAACAGTTCCTTGATTTGTGAAACCTTTTAACCATCTTAAATCTTTTAACTGTCTTAAATCTTTAACCGTCTTAAATCCATAACTTATATAACTTGTTATATCACATAAATTCATAATTAGTTATATTTTGAATAGCCAATAGTTTCCTGAGTAGTAACCTGGGCAGCTACCCATATAGCACCTCAAGAAATTGTATAAATATCCCTCAAATCTTTATTCAATAAATCTTAGTTCAATAGCAGTACACACTCAAGATCCCTTTGAGAGCTAAAGATCTCACCCCTTCTATACACATCAAAAAGCACTAAAGACTATAAGTCTGACATTCACAATTAATAATCTTATAAAGAAACAAAGTACTTTTAATACCTTAGAAACCTTGCGACGTACTCGGAGATTCCTAAGTCCAACGCGGATTAGTATCATCAGATGCTTCCTTACAGGTGGTTTAGGAGAAACCCCCTTACAGAGGATGCTATTTTCCCAAGAGGGGAAGAGTTGTAAGAGAATATTATTATTATTACTGTACCGCAGCACTACTTAAAACATTCTAGTTACTTAAATCTAAAAGAAGAAATCAATACTTCCTTATCAGGATCAATTGTAGGCACTGCCGACATCATAGTGACATCATAGGCACTGCCGACATTGTAGGTACCGCCGACATCGTAGGTACCATCGACATCAATACTATTGAAGATTTATAGTTAGCTTATATTATCAATCTTAGCTTTTCAATTTTGTATAAATATTCCTCAATTCTTTATTCAATAAACTTCAGTCTTCAAATTCAAATCAAATCTTATCAACTTCTCTCTTATACAAATATATCAACCTTATATAACTCTTTACAAGAAGCTAGAACCTCAAGAGGTTTTGCATAATGCAGATAGTTGTGAATTCATTAAATTGAAGTTCTGCACTATTCTCGCAATCCTTTTTAAAATGAGTTCAATAGTAGTGCACACTCAAGATCCCTTTGAGAGCTAAAGATCTTACCCCCTTCTATACACATCAAGAGCACTAAAAAGACTATAAGTCTGAAATCCTAATTAATATTCGTATAAAGAAACAAAGTACTTTCGATACCTTAGAAACCTTGTGACATACTCAGAGATTCCTAAGTCCAATGCGGATTAGTATCATCAGATGCTTCCTTACAGGTGGTTTATGAGAAACCCCCTTACAAATGCAGTTGATAGTGCTATTTTTGTTCTAAGTGTTTTGAATAGCAATTGCTAAAAGTTGCTTATAAACTTTGGATCTCAGTCATAGATAATAATTCACAGTAGTCCATATAGATGAAAAATATTGTTGAAAAATATTTTTACTATGTTCAGTACAGTATCAGTTGTTTTGCTTATGATAAAGTATGTTTATTTGCTAAGTCAATTAATGAAGATGGTTATTGTATTCTAGATATTGTTTTTAGCAGTTGGACAATAAAATCTATACTGATTTGTTTCCATTTTTTTCAGCAGGTATAGGTAGTAGTTGTAATAGTCCAGTGAGTGATTGTTTGAGTGTTTTTGTTATATTGACAAATATTACATGAAGCTATAAAGCTCTTAGTACTTGTAAACATTTTTAGCTAGTAAAAATTTCTGGTAAGTACTTCATAGGTTTTATCAAATCTGAAGTGTTCTGCTAAGAGTATGTCATGATGTTCTTGTAGAATCCTGACATAAAGGTTTGATGGTATGAAGAGTTGATCTTCATAATAAAGATTGTTGTTTCTAATTTTGAATTTGTTTGCTGTATCTGGTTTGGTATTAAGTTCTTCTATGATTTTCTATACTTCTTTGTCTACCTGAACTCTTTCTTGAATTTCTTATATCCAGTTATCTGTGATTTTAATGATAGCTTTGATTTATTCATCTTTCTGTTATTGTCGGGATAATGCATCTACTACAATATTAAGCTTTCTGGGTTTGTAGATTATTTTGAAATGATAGTTGTTGAGGTAGTCTATCTATCATACTTGTTGAGTGGAGAGAGTTGGTTGTTTAGGTATTTGAGTGATTTATGATCTATATAGATCAAGAATTTGTTATCTATCAGATAGTGTCTCTAGGCTTATATTGCATCAATTATTGTAAGTAATTCTTTTTTGTGAACAGAGTAATTTCTTTCTGCAGATGATATTTTTCTTGAATAGTAGGTGATAGATTGGTCTTCTTATAAGAGTACAGCTCCAATTATGTAATCTGAGGCATCAGTAGTTACTATAAATTGTAGGTTCTAGTCTGGACTTCTAAGGACAGGTACAGTTGTTAACTTGTCTTTCAAAGTTTCGAAAGCTATATCATAGTTTTCATTTTATTCTTGAATAACATTTGTGCCTGTAACTGTCAGATTATGTAAGAGGGTTTCTCCTAAACCGCCTGTGAGGAAGCATCTGATGATACTAATCCACGTTGGACTTAGGAATCTTCGAGTACATCATAAGGTTTCTAAGGTATTGAAAGTACTTTGTTTCTTTATAAGATTATTAATTGTAAATTTCAGACTTATAGTCTTTAGCGCTCTTGATATGTGTAGAAGGGGGGTGAGATCTTTAGCTCTCAAAGAGATCTTGAGTGTACACTGCTATTGAACTAAAGTTTATTGAATAAAAACTGAGGGGGTATTTATACAAAGTCTTGAGGTGCTATATGGGTAGCTGCCCTGTTACTACTCTCAAAACTATTGGCTATTCAAAATATAAACTAATTATGAATTTATATGATATAACGAGTTATATAAGTTATAGATTTAAGATAGTTAAAGATTTAAGATGGTTGAGAGGTTTAAGATGGTTAAAAGGTTTCACAAATCAAGGAACTGTTCCAATTGGTCGAAATCTCTTTATAGTATGTGGATTTCTTCTTTAAGTTCCTCAAAGGCATTTTGAGACAATTGGTGAAATGCAGATGGTCCAATTTTGGTAAGTCTTTTCAAGGCAGCTGGTCGGAACTGGAAGAGTCCGTAAATCCGGAGGGCAATCCTTTGAGATTGGAGGGGAATCCCTTGATGTAGTGCTCATTTGCATACTTCTGCATGTTGTTGGTCCTATACATGTTCGAGATCTTCTTCTTAGATCCTAGCAATCTTATAGTAGGTCTGAAATTCATCTTGTGTTTGTCGTTTCTGAGCAATGTCGATGTTTTTCATTATTATTTGAGTTCTTCATAGGGCAGATCCTTCCTCAGGTAGTAGTTTAGATAGAGGGTCTTCTAAGGCTCAGTATGCTTCAATGATTCGGCTTTGGAGGTATTCGTCATTGTTGAATCAGGGCATGGTTGTTTGTTATGTTTCTGCAAGTGTTTGTTGCTGCTTTTTATATCTATCACTCTTACAACTCTTCTCTCCTTGAGAAAATAGTATTCACACTATTTCTGTAAGGACTTGTGATATTTTTCCAGTGCTTTATCTGCATTTGTTAGATTGCTAAGTGATTCCTATATAGCATCGTATAAGGGGTATCCTTTCCACTTGATCAGGTATTGTGGTGTCGATCTGTTGCCTTGTTTGATAATCCGTTGATCTAAGATTTCTTCTACTTCGAATTCTTCTGTGTCATTAACCAAAATTGGTATAGGTAGTTTGACTTATCTATTCGGAAATAGATCATCATTATTTGGTGTGTAACGTTTCAGTAGTGATACGTGAAACACGAGGTGAATCTTCATTATCGATAATAGCTCTAGTTTGTAAGCAACAGCTGATATTTTTGCAATAATCTTGAATGGTCCGAGAAACTTGTTCTGAAGTTTCTTTGAAGGTTAATTAGATAACTGTTACAATATAATGTGTCTTGAGGATAGTAAGACTATTTCATCTATCTCAAATGATTCTTCATGCCTTTTTTCATTTGCATATCTTGTTTGTTGTACTTGTGCTTCGTGAATTGCATCTTGTGCTTTGATCAGCAAGTTGGTCATTCGTATAGAGAAGTCATCAATGGCTTGTACTGTTGATTCGATCTTTTCCAGTAACAGAGTTGCTGGTGTCAGTATGTGGTAGCCATAATTTAGGAAGAATGGCGATAGTTTCGTTGACTTTTGCTAAGCATTATTATATGTGAATTCGGCGGCAGTTAAGTGTTCGTCCTAATCTTTCTGTTGATAGTTGATGTAAGTTCTAAGCATCTGTTCCAATGTCTGATTTATGCATTCTGTTTGTCCGTTAGTCTGTGGGTGAAATGCAGTTGAGAGTGCTATTTTTATTCCAAGTATTTTGAATAGCAATTGCAAAAAGTTGCTTGTAAACTTTGGATCTCGGTCGCAGATAATAATTCATGGTAATCTATGTAGATGAAAAATATTGTCGAAAAATATTTTTGCTATATCTGGTGCAGTATCAGTTGTTTTGCTTGCAACAAAGTAAGTTTGTTTGCTGAGTCGATCGATAAAGATGGTTATTGCATCTTTTCCAGATGTTGTTTTTGGCAGTTGGACAATGAAATCCATACTGATTTGTTCCCATTTTTCGGCAGGTATAGGTAGTGGTTGTAATAGTCCAGCAGGTGATTGTTTGAGTGTTTTGTTATGTTGACAAGTGTCGCAAGAGGCTATAAAGCTCTTGGTGCTTGTAAACATTTTCGGCCAGTAAAAGTTTCTGGTGAGTGCTTCGTAAGTTTTATCGAATCCAAAGTGGCCTGCTAAGGGTATATCATGGTGTTCTTGTAGAATCTTGATATGAAGATTTGACGGTATGAAGAGTCAGTCTTCATAATAGAGATTGTTGTTTCGAATCTTGAATTTGTTTGTTGTGTTCGGTTTGGTCTTGAGTTCTTCTATGATTTTTTGCACTTCTTTATCTAACTGGATTCCTTCCTGAATTTCCTGTATCCAGTTGTCTGTGATTTTGATGATAGCTTTAATTTGTTCATCCTCCTGTTGTTGGCAGGATAATGTGTCTGCTACAACATTCAGCTTTCCAGGTTTGTAGATTATTTCGAAGTGATAATTGTTGAGATGATCCATCCATCGCACTTGTCGGGTGGAGAGGGTCGGCTGTTTGTTCAGGTATTTGAGTGATTTATGATCTGTATAGATTAGAAATTTGTTACCTATCAGGTAGTGTCTCCAAGCCTGTGTTGCATTGATTATTGCGAGTAACTCCTTTTCATGAACAGGGTAATTTCTTTCTGCAGATGACATTTTTCTTGAACGGTAGGCGATAGGTTGGTCTTCTTGTGAAAGTACGGCTCCAATTGTATAATCTAAGGCATCAGTAGTTACTACAAATTGTAGGTTTTAATCTGGGCTTCTAAGAACTGGTGCAGTTGTTAACTTTTCTTTCAAAGTTTCGAAGGCTATATCATGATGGTTATTCCATTCCTGGATAACATTTGTGCCTGTAACTGTCAGATCATGTAGGCATGCTACAATTCCTGAGTAATTCTTGATAAACCTTCGGTAGTATTCTGCTAGTCCTAGGAAGGATTGTATTTCCTTGATCATTGTTGGTTTTTCCCATTTCTTGATTGCCTCGATTTTTGTAGGGTCAACTAGAATGCCTCACTCATTGATCTGGTGTCCAAGATATGCAACTTCTTTTTGTAAAAAGTTACATTTGCTGAGTTTAGCATACAACTGATGTTTTCTCAAGATCTCCAGTACTTGGCGGAGATGTTGTAAGTGTTCTTCTTTTGTCTTGCTATAGATCAGTATGTCATCAATGTAGACAACTACGAATTCGTCGAGTAGTGGTCTTAATATATCATTCATTAGTCCTTGAAATGTTGCAGGTGCATTTGTCAGTCCAAAAGGCATGACCTTCCATTCGTAATGTCCATATCAAGTTCTAAATGCTATTTTCAGAATGTCTTCTTTAGCAATGCGAATCTGATGATATCCTGATCGTAAGTCGATTACTGAGAATATGATTGCTCCTTTGAGTCGGTCAAATAATTCCATAATGTTGGGTAATGCGTATTGGTTCTTGATAGTTATATCGTTGAGTTGTCGATAGTCAATACACATTCTAATTCCATCTTTCTTTTTGACAAATATAATAGGTGCTCCGAAAGGTGATGTACTAGGTTGAATAGATCCTCGTTCAATTAATTCTTCTAGAGTCTTCTTGAGTTCTTGTAATTCTGGTCCAGATAATTGATAAATTTTCTTGAATGGTGGTTCTGCACCAGGTATTAAGTCAATTCAGTGATCAATACTTCGTTTCGGTAGTAGTCCTTCTGATAAGTTTATAGGAAACCAGTCTGCGAATTCAGTGATAAGTGGTTGTAAAGATATGTCCAGGCTATTAATGTTTATGTCCATTTCGGTGGTAATTTTAGCAATGTCTTTTTCCATAATAATGCAGCAGTAAACTATGTTATCTTTTTCAAGATGTTGGTAGAATTTTTTAGCTGAGTAGAGTCAGATCTTGCTGTTTCTTGATTTGGAGACCAATTTGATATCCTTGTTTCAATAAGTAAACTCCATAGTTCTGCTTGGCCAGTTGATGTTAGGATTCTTCTAATCTAGCCAACTCTTTCCGAATACTATACTTGGTCCAGGCATGCCTATGATTTTGAAATTTAATGCATTCTAATATGATTCGATTGAGATTGGAAGGTTCTTGGCGGTATAGGTAACTCGTTGGGTTCCTCCATTGGCAACTTCTACAATCATTGCTGCTTCATGAGATGACTTAATTACTTTGAGTTGATCAGCTAGCTGTTTGTTGATAAAATTGTATGTTGCTCCACTATCGATCAGTATATTGACTGTTTCATTCTTCATTGTTCCTTTGTAGAAAAGAAGTTCTGTCTTCTTTCCAAGTGATGATAAGGTTCCATGTTCTACTTTTTCTTCTATTTCTTCCACTTTCGTTTCTTCGATAGACTACATGTCTGTTATATCTTCAATTGACCAATCCGTTTTCTTCTCCTTGGTTAGTAATTTTATGGCTTTGCATGCTTGTTTAGCTTCTTCTTCTTCCTTTGCTAACTGTTGAATTTGTGGTTTCTTGCTTTCTTCTATGCAACTCTAGCATTTCCAGACGTCATCCGCATAGTAGGTTCTGTTTCTATGAGGATAGCATCCATATGGTACTATTCCTTATGCCATTTTCAGATACCAATGTTCATCTTTGGTGAGTGTAGGTTTTTTTTTGTCTGTTGATCCGAATTCTCCTGCAGCTCATTCGGTTTTCGGAAGCTGTTCTATGACTTTGGCTGTGACTGAGTTGTCCAGTTTAATAAATACAAACTGTGCCAGTTTGGCTTCTTTGGTGACCCGGTATTTGCGGCGAGCTGATAAGTTATAAACTGCGAGTATAATTTCATCAATATAGTTTGCATCAATAACTCCTGCCTTGATCGAGATTCCTTCCTTGATTTTGCTGCTTTTGTCCAGAATTTGTATATAAGTTCCAGTTGGTGGCTTTAGAGTGATTCCTGTCTTGATCAGAAAAATCGATCCTGGTGGGATTAGTGTATCTTCGTTCACATGGATATCGTATCCTGTGGAGTTTGCTGTTCCCTTGGTAGGTACTATAGCATCTGGGTGCTTTTTTTTGACTAGAAAGTTGGTTTCGTTGTTGGTTTCTTGTATCATGTATAGTTGTTCATCTTCTGATGATTCTTCCCATTCTTCTTCTTCATCTTCTTGCCTTCCTTCTTCAATATCAGCCAGTTCTTGCCAAGTGCCATTGTAGGCTGGGTTACATCCCTTGCCATCGATAGTAGATGAGTCATGGACAGTCTAAAGATCTTGTGGGTAGATTTTGTCTCAATATACTCCTTGTTTGTATTTCTTCTTATCTCCCCAGAACTTTTCTTTACTAACGTATTGATAGCTTCTCCAGAAAATATCATAAATTTCTCCAGTGTTGTTGGCATACAGATGTGAGTTCTTGCCATGGTAGAGTCCATTGTTCATTGGTGGTATCTGTCGGCATCTTCGTTGTGGTTTTATTCTTCGATCCTTCTTTTTGATGGTGAGGAAGTCTTCTATTTTGATTTCATTCAGTATGAGGTGAGTTGTTGAACAGTTGCACATGTGTTCTGCGCAATAGATACATTGATCACAGAATGGGTATCTTGTTTGCACCATGTTCCAATTGATGAGGGTGATTTGTTTCTGTTCGTTCAATTTGCAGTATCCTCGGCTGTATTTTTCTTCAATTACATATAGTCGGCTGATATCTCTGGGATCTGTTTCTTCTTCAGCAGTCATGCTTTTGCTTGCGCCTTTGATTTCTTCTTTCTTTATGATCTTTTCTCCCGAAATAGTGTGAGTACTTCTATACTCAGGTGCAATATATCCTTGTCTTCTATAGTTGAAGCAGGTCTTTGTTTTCTTCCAGTCATCCTTGTTTTCATCCTTCTTGAAATTGTTTCGCCATGTCGAGTTATTGTTGTAGTTTCCTCGTCCTCTCCTAAATCCTCCTCGGGGGTTGAATCCTCCTCAACGGTAAGTATCAGTTATTGGTTTGCTGCTTGAGCCAGAGTTTTGATTCCTGTTTTCTATTCGTATTTGTTGTGCTGATAGAATTGTACATGCTGATTTGATGACTATGCTGAAACACCATTGTTCATGAGCATATGAGCTCCCTCTCTCCTTAATGCGAGTTTCCAGCCACTGTAGAAGGGTTTTGAATAAGGTATTAGCTCGTGCACCACAAGTGATGTGATTGTCATCGTCATAAGGTATCCCAATGATAATGAGATCAGTATCGATTTCTGTGGTGAAAGCTTCAAAGGTTTTACTTCCTTTGGTGTTGAATCTTGCTATAGCTAGTCATTTCTTTGCTTCGGCAATATGTACGCTACTGCGGAATTTGTCAATCAGTAAGGATCTAAGACCTTGTTGGATGGGGATGTTTGGATATCCTGGTTAGGCTGCATTAGCTAGTTGAGTTGCTACCAAAGTTGTATCTTGCTAGGTCAAAGGTTTTCTAGGCAGATTTTGCCACCAGATTGCTACCGATTTTCTGAGAAATCCAGCAATTTTGACCTGTGCATATGACTTGGCATATACTTGTTCAGGTGTATAAATGATATTGTTGGTGAGTCTATCGTCCGGTACTTGATCATCATTCCAGCTGTTAGTATTGTAATTGGCTTCAATGGCTGATATGAATGTGGCAACTTCTTTTGCTTCTCCATCAAAAGGTTGTAGATTGACTGCTTTGGTTGTCTGGCTGAGTTGTGCTACTTGTCCTATAAGTGCAGTTAAGGCTGTTACTTGTGCGGTCAGTGTGGCGATTGCGGCGTCAGCCATTATATTGGTAAATGTAGTTGGTGCAAGTAGTGGTGATGTTGGAAGTTCATTTTCTCTTCTGTTTGTTTGTTGGATGTATTCTCTGACTTTGTGATCAAATATTTCGTCTTCTGAGTCGAGGTCTTCTGATTCTTCAAGTATGTCAGCTTCGAATGTAATTCTTCAAATGGTTATATCGGCATCTTCAATAAATGCAGTGTTGGCGTCGTGATAGATGGTTGTATCAGGTTCATATAAGTCGCTTATGTTGGTTGCTTCTCTAAATGTTGGTTTGCTCGGTCCGGATGTATGTCGGAATATAGATATTGTGAGATTGATAGGATTCTCAATAGATAGTGGTATGATAGGTACAGTTAATCCTAATGGTGTTGTTTCGGCAAATCGTGTGAGGTCTTCTGCTACTAATTTCTCAAATAATCTGTTTGCAATTCTGTAGTAAACAGTGCCTTGGTGTATTGAGTAGTCAAATTGCGAGTTGGTAATCTACTCTTTGATAACTTGTCAATTATTATATCCTTGTATAGTAGTTGTAAGGTTGGTGAATTGGTGTTCAGCTCGTGTGATAGAAACAATGTCATGATCTCCTTTGATGTTTTTATAGAGGAAATCCTGAAATGCTTCAAAGTAGGCTTCAGTTATAAGAGAGTTTTCGAATTCTTCTAAAAGTTCATTGTAGAGTTCAAGGTATGTTTTGCCTCGTAAATGAGCTACTGTTATTGAATCAGTGCTTCATAGCAGTTGCTGATATTGTGTCCACTTGAAGGGTTCCGTAATGTATGTAGCCTCTCTGGCTGTTGGAAGTAAGATGTATATGATATTTTTAGTAGCACTCCGAGTATGTCGGTTGTGTTTAAAAGGGAATTGGTAATTCTAGGCCTTTGTAAAATATTAGTAGTTTGTTTCTGATTATTATAACAGTTTTTCGTTACCGCTGCTACCAAGTTGTAAGGAGGTTTCTCCTAAACCACCTGTGAGGAAGCATCTGATGATACTAATCTGCATTGGACTTAGGAATCTCCGAGTACGTTGCAAGGTTTCTAAGGTATCGAAAATACTTTGTTTCTTTATAAGATTATTAATTGTGAATTTCAGACTTATAGTCTTTAGTGCTCTTGATATGTGTAGAAGGGGGGGTGAGATCTTTAGCTCTCAAAGGGATCTTGAGTATCTACTGCTATTGAACTGAAGTTTATTGAATAAAAACTGAGAGGGTATTTATATAAAGTCTTGAGGTGCTATACGGGTAGCTGCCCTGTTACTACTCTCAAAACTATTGGCTATTCAAAATATAAACTAATTATAAATTTATATGATATAATGAGTTATATAAGTTATAGATTTAAGATGGTTAAAGATTTAAGACGGTTGAGAGGTTTAAGACAGTTAAAAGGTTTCACAAATCAAGGAACTGTTCTAATTGGTTAAAATCTCTTTGTAGTATATAGATTTCTTCTTTAAGTTCCTCAAAGGCATTTTAAGACAATTGGTGAAATGCAGATGGTCCAATTTTGGTAAGTCTTTTCAAGGCAGCTGGTCAGAACTAGAAGAGTCTGTAAATCCGGAGGGTAATCCTTTGAGATTGGAGGGGAATCCCTTAATGTAGTGCTTGTTTGTATGCTTCTGCATGTCGTCGGTCCTATACATGTTCGAGATCTTCTTCTCAGATCCTAGCAATCTTATAGTAGGCCTGAAATTCATCTTGTGTTTGTCATTTCTGAGCAATGTTAATGTTTTTTATTATTATTTGAGTTCTTCATAGGGCCAGATCCTTCCTCAGGTAGTAGTTCAGATAGAGGGTCTTCTAAGGCTTGGTATGCTTCAATGACTCAGCTTCGGAGGTATTCGTCATTGTTGAATTGGGGCATGGTTGTTTGTTATATTTCTGCAAGTGTTTGTTGCTGCTTTTTATATCTATCACTCTTACAGATTAGGTAGATATGCTACAATTCTTGCATAGTTCTTGATAAACTATTAGTAGTATCCTGCTAGTTCTAAAAAGGATTGTATTTCCTTGATTGTTGTTGGTTTCTCCCATTTCTTAATTGCCTCGATTTTTGTAGGGTTAACTAAAATGCCTTGTTCATTGATTTGGTATCCAAGATATGTAACTTCTTTTTATAAAAAGTTATATTTGCTGAGTTTAGCATATAGTTGATGTTTCCTCAGTATTTCTAACACTTGATGGAGATGTTGTAAGTATTTTTCTTTCGTCTTACTATAGATCAGTATATCATTGATATAGACGACTATGAATTCATCAAGTAGTAGTCTGAATATATCATTCATTAGCCCTTAGAATGTTGCAGATGCATTTGTCAGTCCAAAAGGTATAACTTTCCATTCGTAATGTCCGTATCAAGTTCTAAATGCTATTTTCGGAATATCTTCTTCAGTAATATGAATCTGATGATATCCTGATCATAAGTCGATTACTGAGAATATAGTTGCTCCTTTGAGTCAGTTGAATAATTCCATGATATTGGGTAATGGGTATCAGTTCTTTATAGTTATATCATTAAGTTGTTGATAGTCAATACATATTCTAATTCCATCTTTCTTTTTGATGAATATAATAGGTGCTCCAAAAGACAATGTGCTAGGTTGAATAGATCCTCATTCAATTAATTCTTCTAGAGTCTTCTTGAGTTTTTATAACTCTAGTCCAGATAATTGATAAATTTTCTTGAATGGTAGTTCTGCACTAGGTATTAAGTCAATTTGGTGATCAATACTTCATTTTGGTGGTAGTCCTTCTGGTAAGTTTATAGGGAATTGATCTGCAAACTCAGTGATAAGTGGTTATAGAGATGTCCAGGCTATTAATATCTATATCAGTTTCAGTGGTTATTTTAGCAATATCTTTTTCCATAATAATGCAGCAGTAAACTATATCATCTTTTTCAAGGTGTTGGTAGAATTTTTTGATAGAATAGAGTCAGATCTTGCTGTTTCTTGATTTGAAGACCAATCTGATGTCCTTGTTTCAATGAGTAACATGGTTCTGCTTAGCTAGTTGATATTTATATTTTTCTGATCTAGCCAACTTTTTTCAAAGACTATACTTGGTCTGGGCATGTCTATGATTTCAAAGTTCAGTGCATCCTGGTATAATTCAATTGAGATTAAAAGATTCTTAGCAGTATAGGTAACTCATTAGGTTCCTCCATCGGTGACTTCTACAATCATTGCTGCTTCTCATAGTGACTTGATTACTTTAAGTTGATTAGCTAGTTATTTGTTAATAAAGTTATATGTTGCTCTACTGTTGATTAGTATATTGACTGTTTCATTCTTCATTGTTTCTTTGTAGAAAAGAAGTTCTATCTTCTTTCTGAGTGATGATAAAGTTCTGTATTCTACTTTTTCCTCTATAGCTTCTACTTTTGTTTTTTTGATAGACTATATATCTGTAGTATCATCAATAGACTAGTCTGTTTTCTTTTCTTTGGTTAGTAGTTTTATAGCCTTGCATACTTGTTTTGCTTCTTCTTTCTCCTTTGCTAATTGTTGGATTTGTGGTTTTTTGCTTTCTTCAATACAGCTTCAGCATTTCCAAGCATCATCTGCACAGTAAGTTCTGTTTCCATGAGGACAGCATCCATATGGTATCATTCTTTATACTATTTTCAGGTACCATCATTCATATTTAGTAAGTGTTAGTTTCTTTTTATCTATTAATCCAAATCCTTCTATAGCTTGTTCAGTTTTTGAAAGTTGTTCTATAACTTTGGCTGTTACTAAGTTGTCCAGTTTGATGAATATGAATTGTACTAGCTTAGCTTCTTTGGTGACTCGGTATTTATAGCAAGCTGATAAGTTGTAAACTGCAAGTATAATTTTGCCAGTGTAGTCTATATCAATAACTCCTGCTTTGATTGAGATTCCTTCTTTGATTTTGCTGCTTTTATCTAAGATTTATATATAAGTTCCATTTGATAACTTTAAGGTGATTCCTGTCTTGATTAGGAAAATTGATCCTGGTAGGATTAGTACATCTTCATTTGTATAGATATTATATCCTGTAGAGTTTATTATTCCCTTGGTAGGTATTATAGCATCTGGGTGCTTTTTTTCAACTAGGAAGTTGGTTTCATTGTTGGTTTCTTGTATTATATTTAGTCATTTATCTTCTGATGATTCTTCCAATTCTTCTTCTTTATTTTCCTATCTTCCTTCTTCAATATCAGCCAGTTCTTGCTAAGTGCCATTGTAAGCTGAGTCACATCCTTTGCCATCGATAGTGGATAAGTTATAGACAGTCCAAAGATCTTGTAGGTAGATTTCGTCTCAATATACTCTTTGCTTATATCTTTTCTTCTCTCCAGAACTTTCCTTTGCCAATGTATTAATAGCTTCTCCAGAAAATGTCGTAAATTTCTTCAGTATTGTTGGCATAAGGGTGTGGGTTTTGCCATAGTAGGGTCCATTATTCATCAGTGGCATCTGTTAGTGTTTTGGCTGCAGTTTTATCCTTTGATCTTTCTTTTTGATAATGAGGAAGTCTTCTACTTTGGTTTTATCTAGTATGAGATGAGTTATTGAATAGTAGCATATGTGTTCTGTGCAATAGATATATTGAGCATCTTGTTTGCACCATGTTCCAATTAATAAGGGTGATTTGTTCTTGTTCATTCAACTTGCAGTATCCTTGGCTATATTTTTCTTTAATGATATATAGTTGGCTAATATCTCTTGAGTCCATTTCTTCTTTGACTATCATGCTTTTACTTGCACCTTTAATTTCTTCCTTCTTTGTGATCTTTTCTCCAGAAATGGTGTGAGTACTTCTATATTTAGGTACAATATGTCCTTGTCTTCTATAGTTGAAGCAAGTCTTTGTTTTCTTTCAGTCATCTTTGTTTTCGTCCTTCTTAAAATTGTTTCACTATATTGAGTTATTGTTATAGTTTCTTTATCCTCCTTTGAATCCTCCTCAGGGGTTGAATTCTCCTTGATAGTAAGTATCAGTAGTTGGTTTACTACTTGAGCTAAAGTTGTTGTTCTTATTTTCTGTTCAAGTTTGTTGTGCTGATAGAATTATTTATACTGATTTGATGACTATGCCGAAACACCATTGCTTATGAGCACATGGGCTCCCTCTCTCCTTAATATAAGTTTCCAACCACTGTGGAAGAGTTTTGAATAAGGTGTCAGCTTATGTACTACAAGTAATATGATTATCATCATCATAAGGCATTCCAATGATGATGAGATCGGCATCAATATCTGTGGCAAAAGCTTCAAAGATTTTGGTTCCTTTAGTGTTAAATCTTGCTATAGCTAGTCATTTCTTTACTTCAGCAATATGTACACTACTGCAGAATTTATCAATCAGTAGGGATCTAAGGCTTTGTTGTGCAGGGATATTTGGATATCCTAGTTGGGCCAGACCAGCTACTTGAGTGGCTACTAAAGTTGTATCTTCCTAAGTTAAAGATTTTCTAGGCAGATTTTGCCACCAGATTGCTGCCTATTTTCTGAGAAATCCAGCAATTTTATTGACCTATGTATATGACTTGACAAATACTTATTTAGGTGTGTAATTGATATTATTGATGAGTCTATCATCTGGTACTCAATCATTGTTCTAGCTGTTGGCATTGTAATTGGCTTCAATGGCTGATATAAATGCAGCAACTTCTTTGGCTTCTTCATCAAAGAGTTGTAAGTTAACTGCTTTAGTCATTTGGCTGAGTTACACTACTTGTCCTATAAGTGCAGTTAAGGCTGCTACTTGTACAGTTAATATAGCGATTGCAGCATTAATCATTATATTAGTAAATTTAGTTAGTACAAGTAGTGGTGATGTAGGAAGTTCGTTTTCTTCTCTATTAGTATGTTGGATGTATTCTCTTGCTTCATGATCAAATATTTCTTCTTTTGAGTCAAGATCTTCTGGTTCTTCAAGTATATCAGCTTTGAGAGTAATTCTTCAAACAGTTGTATCAGCATCTTCAATAAATACAGTATCAGCATCATGATAGATAGTTGTATCAAGTTTGTATAAGTTACTTATATTGGTTGCTTCTCTAAATGTTAGTCTGCTTAGTCTAGATGTATGTTGGAATATAAATGTTATAAGGTTGATAGGTTCCTCGATAGATAGTGGTATAATAGGTACAGTTGGTCCTAATGGTATTATTGTTATAATTATTAGCTTATTATATCTCTTCTATCAATAATCGATGCATCAACGATCGATCATACGTCACTCAATTGTGGCTTAGACGATCTTTGTTTGTATCGACCAATCATAATTTAACATTAATAAATACACGCATATTGGCTTCATTAGCCAGTGCGCTCTTTACTCCAAAAAAACACACATTCGAAGATCAAATTTCCACAGGTTATGAGCCCTGAGCTGCTCGAATTGCAGCTCGACAACCTGAGATCTACGCAATTATCTACACAATTACAACTGTGATTACTGTAAGTGTTTATTTAAAATCGTAAACAACGCGTCAAACAAAGCGATAAACAACGCGACAAACGACACCACGATAAAGCAACGCAATAAACACGTAACGACATAACATTCAACGACGCGACACGATGAAATGGACAACCTATACGCATCATCGTCATCAGCAACAAGATCGACAAGATTGCGATCTAAATCAAAAACAGACAACAGACATCAAACCCTTGACGACGACGACGGATTGGATAGCAACCATCAGAGCAATATCGCATTTAGCCTCGATCGACAGGAACAGATGGCTACAACGATCAGGAATCAGGAAGATAAATTAGACACGCTTGCAACTCTAATGGGCGAATTGATGGCAAAAATCGACAAAACGATCACATCACCTAGCGTGCCAACCAATCAGAACGCAGCTACAGAAGGCAATACGCCACGACCATCACCATCACCAACAACATCAACAAAGCTTAACGATCTGGCGAAGGAGTACCTGAGATCGATCAACAAATTCGATGGATTGGGTGGCGCACCCAGATTGTTCGATTACTTTGATGCCGTAGAGCAATTTATCACCAGCGCCAATCTATCAGTACAAAAGGAGGAAGTCAATGCTACGATCAGCAAAATTACAGGCAACGCTAGAATGTGGTTACGGAGGCACATGAACACATCAGGAGAATTTGATTCGTGGGATGACCTTAAAGAAGCTATGATGCAAAAATACGCACCAATGGAACAATTGTTACGAATGCGCGATAAGCTTGCGATGATGAAGCAAAAAGGATCGAT
>RBNK01000498.1:0-24877 GCA_003990785.1 Endogone sp. FLAS-F59071 | reverse complement strand
TCTGAATATGATTCAAGGATAAAAATATCTTTTGGCGATTTTATTGGCTAGTCAACCTGTTATGTTAAACTTTCCAGGAACGTGGTGTAAAAATCAACTTTTTGAGTTATCTGATTCTGCAATTTATTTCTCGTACTAATAATTATTGCGCCTCAATTCCTTTTTTTTTTTTTTTTTTTTTTTTTTTTTTTTTTTTTTTCCCGGTCATGAAGAGCGCGGGTTTGGTTTGATTTACCACAGCGCGGGCAGTCTCGTTTGGGTGATTATCGAGTCTTAAAACCTTAAAGTAAGCTCCTCTAGATATCGGCCCTTTCGGCAGCAAGATTTCTGTTGCTCATTTTATACTGAGCTTACTCTGTTTGCTCTGGTGGAGGTCAATATCTTTAAGCCGTTCTTTGAGAGTGCAACGTACGCAAAACGCCGTATTGCCCGAGCTGACAGCGTGTCCAGGTCATTGTGTATCGTGGTATCGTGGTATCGTGGTATCATGGTATCGTGGCATCGTAGTAGTGCTCCGAATTCTCGTGACCCATCACATGATATTTCAAACATATGATATCATTATTTTTCAACGCCCTCCGCCGCCATTCCTCCGCCCAGCACAGGAGCTGTTGTTGATCTCCCTGGCCCTGGCATAGGGCCAGTGTTCCACAAAAACAGACCTGTCAACCCGAAACCCAGCCCGAATTTTACCCTAGCCCGACCTGCCACCCAGCCCGTCATTAAAGTTAGACAGGTGTATACCCAGCCTGAACCGGACGCATAAGTTGGAAAAAAAAAAAAAAAAAAGGTTGCAGTTGAAGAAAAAAAAGAGTGCATTGCGGTTGAAGAAAAAAAGAGCACATTGCGGTTGAAGAGCATGTTGCAGAAAAAAAGAGCTTGTGTAGAATGAGCGCATTGCAGAAAAAAGAGCTTGTGTAGAATGAGTGTGTTGCAGAAAAAAAGAGCACGTTGCAGAAAAAAGAGCTAGTGTAGAATGAGTGCATTGCAGAAAAAAGAGCTTATATAGAATGAGCGAGTTGCAGAAAAAAAAGAGCACGTCGCAGAAAAAAGAGTACAAAGGGAATTAAGTGACCTTATAGTTGTCTGAGTGCTGACATTACTAGATGGCTGGGAACGTAGGGCTAAGCCTCCTAGTCTTCGGATTGCGGATTGAATTCGGATTGAATCCGATCCAATCCGATCCACTCGGAGCACTACATCGTAGTATTGTGGCAGTAGTATCGTAGTAATATCGCAGTGATCAGGGATTGAAATGTGCCCTTTTACACCCGAATCCCGACAAAGTCGTTTGATGCAAATATTTATTGATTTCGGCGGAGTGAGGGTATAGTGATTTTTTTTTGGAGAATCATTATTAAATTGAATTTCCTGTATTTCCTGTTCAGCTCAAGCAATGCAGTCACTTTTGCAATGCTCGAGATCGTCTACCAAGTAAAATAAAAGAAGAAGGCCTGAATTGGATTCTCGCGTCTGACTCTGCACCGTTGAGATTGTTTTAATTGTCCGGGTCATGCAGCGTATACGAGTCTTGAGAGATCGGCACTGGACAGCACGTTCTCAGGCCTCCTTGACAGAGGGTGACCGTATATGCACCCCTTCCCTTGTACTACTTCGCACATTCTTGTCCCAGGTTCCAGGAATCACACCCCCTATTTACGAGCTCTCGATGATTGTCTTGGTGCGCGCGCTCCGCACGCATTTTGACAAGCGGCTCATGTAGAGGTGTTTGCAGCGAAGTTCATTCACGCCATGCCTCTGCACGGATTGGTGGGTTTAACGGATGGGAGGGACTAAGGGTGAAAACTATACAACAAATCAAGTACTAAGAAATAAAAAGGGAGACAATCGTTGCACAGACCAAGAGATCAAGTAACGCCTCGTGCAGAACTTGTTTTTCATTCGATCGAATGGTTTTTGGCGAAATAAGTAGTGTGAAACAATGGGTACATGGGTACTAGCTCACAATGGCAAGTGATTTTTGGGGATGAGTGCGTTTCGCAGTATCACAACAAAGTAGGGTTTTTTTTTTTTTTTTTTTTTTTTTTTTTTTTTTTTTTTTTTTTTTTTTTTTTTTTTTTTTTGAAAAAACAATTGACTAAATCCCCTTAAACGTTCATTGCAAGAGGCAATTGGCCGGTGGCAGCTCGATCAAAACACAGCCTTAATTAATATGAATCATACATTTTTCTTCGAGCAGAGTCAATTTTATTGAAAAGCAAAAGTGAGGGACTTGAACTGCTCTGACATAAGTTTTTCCCGACCAAACCTCCCACCCCGGAAAAACCACGGGCATACCGCGGGATTGATGGGGGTGGGATAAACCACCATTACCTACCTTTTGAGCATGTGTATATATTTACGAATTGGGATCCCAACCAAGACTGAAATACAAGAATGGCATTATCCTGCATGGAAATTAGTCTCTTGCATATAGACAGCATGCCACCGCAAAGAAAGTCCATCAACCGAACGCGGGGCACTTACTTTTTGACGGATGAGTTTCGGCTCCTTGGCTGTCAAGTCATTACGGCAGCAGTCACCACATGACTCAGGGAGTTTTCATTTTGACTCGTTTTGACTTTGCTAATATATACAATAATATAATCTCGTCCGCATGTGTGCATGTGTTACCTAACCAATGTGGAAAAAAAAAAAAAAAAACTGTTAAACCTTTATATAAACGCTTATAAACAGGCATATCGCATCTTCAGCATCTTCTGCCATTCTTGTATCCATGTTTATTAAATCCGCCTTCACTCCCCTTCTGGTGCTTGCAGCCCTTACTCTCGGTTCGGATGCCCAGAACTATTGCAAGGGCAAGTACGCCAAGAATGCAGACAACTGCAGCAAGTTCGGATTCGGGGTCCTGAAGGATTGCGTCAACGAGAGCAATGGCACTACCTTCTACGATCTCAAGAACTTCCCGCCGGGTGTAGGGTTCTCAGATGCCAAGACCAAACTCAAGTCCGAACTCATGACCAACGAGTTCGAGCAGGGCACAACAACCTGGAGGTACCAGAACGTTGAGAACGATCACGATCAGAGGGGCTGGACTTGGTAAGCCGACTTGCGTGCAACATATATCTTGGTGTATCCAGTTGATCCGATTACACACCCTCACAATCCCTTCCTTTTTGCTTCAACCATTTGACATTAGCGGTCGCATTGGTTTCACCACAGGCACCAACGACGCCTACGCCGTCGCCAAGAAGTTCACTTCCCTCGTTTCCAACAGTCCGCTGGCCCCACTCCTCCCAGAGCTCGCGCGTCTCTCTGCTCTTTCCTTCTGCGACAAGGCCGGCCGCGGTGACATCAGCCAACTCGGCAGCTTCCCCAATGCCTGGAAGGAGGCGGCATGCGATATCCACATGCAGGACACGCAGGACAACTTCACCGAGAATATGTACATGAAGCCGGCTCTCCGCTTTGCCGCCCTCGCCGGCGTCACCTCCAACCTTGGCAAGGCCATCTTCTTTGACACCATCATCCAGCACGGTTGGCAGTACACCGAGCCCCTTATAAACATTTATCGTCTTCTGGAACTCAACGGCCTCAAGTCCAGCAGCGAGAGCGAGCAGGACTACCTGCTGAGGTTCCTTGACACCCGTGAGCAGATGCTATGCTGCAACGACGCTGCCTGGTCTAGCGCCGCTGACCGGTACGGATTGGTTTAAATTTATCCATATTTCAAACAAAAATCCATCCGATTCTGACCACTCCTTTAATTTTAACGTCACAGTACTGAAGACCTCCGCGACGTCGTCAAAAAGGGTGACCTTGAGATGTCCGGCGACGTTACACTCAACCGCTACGGCGCCACGATCACCGGTAACGAGAATCCCTTTGCGCTCATCGAGCAAGAGTGCCCCGGTAGCAGGAACGATAGTCAAAAGACCAAGAAAGGCAAGACGGGGAACAAGACGAACAAGGCAAAGAAGACAAAGAAGGCGAAGAAGACGAGCCCCAAGCGTCACCATTAAGCGTTTTAACAGAGCTCCGCACCCGCAATCGGATATTTAGACCCCTGGGATCGTTGGGCGAAAGTCTAGGGAACTTTTTTAGAATCGCGAACGTGTGTGAATGCGTTGCGATGCGAATGCTTTCTTGGAAAAAGCGTTGGATTCTCACATGTGTATATATACACGTACAACATCACGATAAAAGACAAAAAGACCAAAAAAATAAATAAATTCGATTTAGAAATTCGCCATCAGGCAAACCACAAAAGCTTTGGAAAAAAAGGAGAGAATTTTTTTTTTTTTACGCTCTGAATATTTCTTTTTCATTCATCTTCGCCTTACTCAATTTTATTGACATGCAACAAAAACCCATTTAAGAAAATAGTTTCGTTTCAACCAACTGACTCTGAAATTATTAAATAATTAACTAATTAATTATATACAACGAATTCAATATTGTACAAAAGTGTGCCCTCTAGGATTACAAGGAGAAACGCAATTCAAATTATAGATATGTTCGATGGCTGACAACCCCTCAAAAATTTTATCCATCAAACAAAAACCGCATATATTTATAAACCCCTACACCTTAACATTGGTTGGTCAAAAAATCAAATTTTTCTGGGTCCGCCTGTAACGCTTGATACACATGGTACGGCACCATCAGCTTACCCTTCCCGCTGGTCCCGTTCGCAGTCATGATCTCCGCTTTGGTCTCCGCCGCAAGCCTAGCATGATCGGCCTCCATCCCTTCGCCGCCGGACGGTGTCGGCTGTGTCGGCTGTGTCGGGTCGGTTGCTTGCTCGGCGCGATAGACGGAGACAGAGGACTGGAGAACACTGCGGAGGAAGGCGCGGGTCGCCTGAAAGAAAGAAAAGAAGGGGCGCGGAGGGATAGTAACGAGGATTTATAGGTTAGGATCGTAAAACTAACCTGCATTTCCATCTTGTGGCCTCTCTCCACCCATAAACTCACCTGAAACAACACACTTCCCGCCACAACTCTCTGCTCCAACACTTCCACAACCTCCTCCTGCGTTTGGCCTCCTCTCCCCTTCCCCCCAGCGACACCTCCTGTACCAATCACCTCCGCCGCCACTACCCCGCTCAACTTGATCTTGTCGACAACCTCCCACACCCAATCCACACCACGATTATCTACCATTTCCGCTCCCACAGAACCCAAATTCCCCAGAACTGCCTCCCGCGCTGCCTCCGCTATACCTCTTATCCTCGCACGTCCCTCCCTCGGCAACTCAGCCCGTGCCGTGGCCACGATCTCCACATCCATTCCAAAGTCTACGTCAATGTCCATGTCCATATCCGCGTCTGCGAAACCCTTTTTGCTCGCTGCCGCCTCCACATCCCATCCTTCCCCCATCTCCTTCCTTAGCATCTCTGCTGTGCTCACCGTCCCACACACCCGCTCTATTTTACTCCCATTCTTTTTCCCACTCCCTTTTTTGTCCCGCGGCCTCCGCCCGCACCGCGCCTCAACCGGTCCCACTCCCTCCTCGTGCCACACGCGGGGGCACCCACATGCTTTGCAATAGATCTGCTGCGTGGAGATCTCGGGTGGGGAGGGTGCACACGGGGGAGTTATGATAGTGGGCGGACGAATGGGTGTGTGCCCATTGTCACGCGCCCACCGGACGACAAAGCGGGTGGTCAATAGGGGAGCAGCAGCGCGGAGACGTGGATCCGGGTGTGTGGCGGCAAGGCGCTGGACATCGAAGCGGACGAGACGGGCGCGGTGCCACTAGAGGTTGGGGGGAGCCGAGTTGAAGAAGGTTGATTGATTTAGAAAGTGAATGAATTTCGTTGCTTGAGGAAAAGAATGAATATCAGAAAACTTACCTCGACCGCTTTCCTATGTCCAATATTCCAGTCTAGATAGGCCTTCACCGACGGCGCACAGGTGTAAGGCAACTCTGGAGAGGAGTCCGAACGTGATGGACCTGAATACAAGAGTTGACGTAAAAATAAACATCCAATAATATCGTTCTTGAGTACGCCATACTTTCCGAAAGGGAATAATAAAAAGCATAGCGAACAAACAAACGCCAGAATCAACCCACCTCTCACAACAGGATATCTCTCCGTTCCCTCGAGTAGCATCTTCTCCATCGGGTCTTCTTCTTCCTTTCCTGCTTCCCTTGCCTCCGTATCCCCCAAGGCCAGATCGACTACGTCTCCGACCTTTCCGCCCTGTCTCCTGTGGCTCTTCTCCTTCCCTCCCGCCTTCGCCGATGTAGTGGCGGGAGCCACAACAGGATCGAGGAATTCGGTGTTGCGATCGAGCTCAATGTCAAAAGACCGCTCACCCCCAAGGAGCTGACGGCCGCTGTGGGTGTTGTCGAGCTGTATTATAAAGGGAGTTAAAGTTTTTTGTGATTGATATGGCGAAGTGTTCGAACCATTCCCGCTAATTCTTCTGGCGCCAACACATAAAAAACGCCACACAAGTCAATCACTTCAAAAGATACTCACCCTCAATACATGTATCACATCCACGGGCTTATTCTTCCGATCCGCAAAGAACATCTGTATCCTCAACGGAAACTCCCCCCACCCGTACCGTGTGAGGTGGAACGGTGGGCGTGTAACATCAACCGTATCACGGGGGCGGTAGGAGGGGTGCAAGTGGAAGCGAACACGGGAGACAAAGGTTGCAATGTCAGGAGCCTGATGGTTAAAGGGGAGAAAGTAAGTGTATCAATTGGAGAGGGTAGGAAAAGATATTAGAGAAGGAGAGGCTTACGTTGGAAGGATTGACGACGTACACCATCCATTTGTGGGTGAAATCGAGGAGATGGGGATCACGTTTTTCTAGGGAATTAAAATTGGAATAAAGTTATTTTCATTGTTGGTGCTTAAAAGAGGACCAAAATAACAACAACACACTTGCAAGAACGGCACTGCTCGCCATAAAGGTCCTAGCGTCAATTCAACAATCTTTACCCAGCCCCTTCCCCTTGTCCTCCACCCCTGCTACACCATTTTTCATCTCATATTAACACTCACCTGTTGGCACAAACTTTGATACATTCCCAATCACTACCCTCCTCTTCAAATAGAACCTTGACCCATCATCGTTCTCGACACGTCCTGTCTGTGACACGGGCACTGTTGCTAATTCACTCGCTACCGTCGCCAGTCTTCCCGCCATCGTCGATAGTTTCCCCTCCACTGTCACTCGCGCTTCGATGTTCTCCATCGCCGCCTTCTCCATCTCGGACGTTGCTGGCGGTGTACTTTCACGCGCAGCGATGAGAGAAGCTATAGGCTCGTCCGATGCTGGCTTCGTAAGTGCGCCGACGGCGGACGTGGCTGACCGCGCTTCGGGCACCTCGGCTTCGACACCAACCTCCAGACGCATCGGCACCTTCGCCATCCCACTCTCCTCCGCATCATTCCACACGGACAACGAGTCCTCTAGAGCGATAACCTCATCTTCGCTCTCTTTCGCACCATCTCTCGCTCGTTGCTGCTTGTCTCTTTTCCTTTTCTCTACTACTTCTCGCTCACCTCCTTCCTCCTCTTCATCACCATCTTCAACTCTGTCGTCTGCCATTGCGGCCGCCGGCCCATCCGTGTACAATAGCGACAACTGCCGCGGTGACGATGAGCTCGAGGATGACGAGGAAGAGCCTGAGCCCGGGTCGGAGTCCGACCTCGACCCAGAATTCGATGCCGAGCGGGATGAGGAGCTGGACACACGCAAACGGCGACGCGAGGACGCGGAGGAATGAGAAGCCCTCCGCACGTCCGAATCGCTGTCTGATGAGGCCGAGGAGCCGGAAGAGGAGTGGGACAAAGTAGTAGACGCCGAGAAAGATGATGGCCGTGGCGAGGGTGGTTGTTTGGGGGACACGGAGTGTCGCGGGGCAGAAGATGAAGGACCTGCAGCGTGAGATTTGGAAACGTCATCATCCAAGTCAACTTCTTCGTCAAATTCTTTAATCGTTGGCTGGGGGATGTGAATCAGGGGTTTCGAAAGAAGGTGGATGAAGGTGATTAGCGTTGCAGTGTTGGAGAGCTAATTAGGGAAAATAAAGAGAGAGAGAAAGAGAGACGGATGGAAATAATCCACCGATACTCTTACCCTAGGTACCACTTGCTTGAGGACATTGTTTGAACTACCATTCCTAAGAAGAGCAAAAGATATTTAAATATTGCAAATACCCTTGCCAAACGACTTTGCTAATCCAACCTTCTTCCCGCAATTCCAAGGCGGTTACCAGTCATCCA
Organism: Endogone sp. FLAS-F59071; assembly: GCA_003990785.1. Classification (NCBI taxonomy): domain Eukaryota; kingdom Fungi; phylum Mucoromycota; class Endogonomycetes; order Endogonales; family Endogonaceae; genus Endogone; species Endogone sp. FLAS-F59071. The sequence goes on along the minus strand of RBNK01000498.1, from coordinate 16,665 downwards.
TTAAAAAAATGGCCCATGCACACATACCCATTCACGGTCTCAGGCTTCTTTACTGGTCGACGCCGGCTTGAATGATCGAGTGGGACCTCAGACTCATCCTACAACAAAATAAATGTGAAAGTCGAGGACGTGTTCGTTATGATCAATCCAAGTGCTTTCGCTTCTCTGTTCTCACCTTCCGAGACTTGCAACCAAAATCACCGCAACAGGTTCCCAATCTACGATAAAGTTTTTCCGCTCACGTTCTACTAAGGTCTCCCTCTCCCCCCCCTCTTCCCCTCTCTCTCTTCTCTCCCTCTTTTCTCTGCTCTCCCTCTTTTCTCTGCTCTCCCCGTTCTCTTTTATATACTCTGTAATAACACACACCACAGGAATCCCGCATATCCGCACTGTCTCCTCGTGGTTGGCGAACTCAAGTGCGTGCGCCAGTCGGCAGTGATTGACAAAGCCCTGTCGGTTTGCAAAATCGGTCTTCTTGCAGTGGGGGCAGCTGAGTCTGCGAGTTGAAGGGGGAGGAGGATTGAGCACGAGTTGTAAAGAGGGGAAGAACTTATGCCGAAATGACGGAGATTGGGCGGGAAGGGAAGGAGAGGCATGGTGAAAGTAAAGACCGAAGGGCATGGTCAATAGGAACCGAATAGAGCGTCCGATGGGAAAATGGTAATGAAAAAGAAAAATCTCTAGGGCAATCAATGAAGGGCTATCCTGGTGTGATGATACATATGGACCCACCTAACGAACGTCCCGTCCGGCCTCCGCGCGAAAATGTGCGCCCGCGTCGTCCCGTTCTGCTTCCCAATTCCCAAGGAGAGCTTGTGCGTACTCGTCGACAAGGAAGAACCTCCTCCAGTGGCTGCGAGGGTTGAGGTGTGGAGGGCGTCATAGTGAAGGCGGGCGCGGCGCGTGTTGTGTTGATAGTCTGGAATGGGATGGGCGATTTCTAGAGGCAACAAGGAAATTGATTGAGTGCGTTAAGGGGGGAGACAGAAGCAATAACAGCAAATGGAGGTTCAAAGGTTGGTGAGAACAACGTGAGAGGGTGAAGCTCGTACCATTAACTATGGCGATGCGCAGATCCTGCAGTGTCTCTTCGGCTTTGGCAATTTCTTCCTGAATGGATGTGAGCTCTCGGTACTTTAGGAATATTTCGAGGTCGAACTGGTGGTCGATGATGGCTATGATCTTGCGGCGAGTGTCGTCGTCGTCCTCGCGAAGGGTCGGCTGCAGGGCGGAAGACGGAGGAGGGGTGGATAGGGTGGGCGGGTCTGTGGGTGCTGGCGTTGGATGGAGTTGGTGCTGGCCGTTGTGGTCTTGAGTAGTGTTTGGTTCCATGATTGACGTGTTGCTGTAGTTGTCATAAGTGCGAGCGAGCGAGTGGGGGTTTGGCGAGATTGAGAAAGTAGAGAGAGGAAAGCAGCAAAGTCTGCGACTGAAACATAAATCCAAACCTTCAAGGCAGCCACAAAGAGTATTTGTTCTTTGCTCTCTGGATTGGATGGATCCAAAAAAGCTCTCGGTAATTCATATTATGGATATGTTGATGAACAAAGACAAAATATCTCATTTGATAATAGAAGAGATTAAATTCTGAGCTATATAGTCGATATGGCTCGAGATTCTTTTGGTATATAGTTCAATCCAACTAATTCATTATTATTATAATAGTTTAAGAGATGTGTGTTGAATGAAAAGAAATAAAGATATTATATTTTATTATAATAATATTTCATTTAATGATTAAAGCTCCTGTTTATTAATTTTGATAAACATAACAGAAAGGGCACAGAAAAAAAAAAAAAAAAAAAAAAAAAAAAAAAAGAAAGAGCGAATTGATGATTATAATTTGAGCGCAAAGTTATATACTACATAATTAATTTGCGTTGGTAGTGACGCAATCCCTTTTCCTGTGGCTTTGCCCGCGCCTCCCATTTTTGCATTCTTGCCACCAAACCATGTCACTGCCGCTGCGAGCACTTGTCTCGCGTTCGTCCTCGGCTTTCCCTTTGACATGCAACATCCTTGGTCGCACGACGCGAATTCTTCCTTCCCAGCTGCTCCAGTCGAGCGCGTACCATTCCCAAACCTCGCCCTTTGGCTTGCCAGGAACCTGGACCGAGCCTCGCAACTCAGAGACGCGCTCCGAGGCCTTGATCCCCTTTGTGGTCGAGCAGACGGTAAACAATAACCTCAAGCACTCCCATTTTTTTTTATGTGTGCCCCACTGGATCATATATTAATTATTTCCTCACACCGTTTATTTTCCAGGCCCGCGGTGAAAGATCCTATGACATTTTCTCTCGCCTCCTCAAAGAGCGCATTATCTGCCTCAATGGCTCGGTACGTCATTTTTAATGTGTGATTAATTTTGCATACCTATGAATCTGCTGAAGGTTGTATACTTACTCTACTGCAGATCCATGACAGTGTCGCTTCCGTTGTCGTCGCACAACTTCTTTTCCTCGAAGCTGAGAACCCGGAGAAACCCATCAGCTTATACATTAATAGCCCCGGCGGGAGTGTGACTGCAGGGATGGCTATATATGATACTGTAAGTGTAGGACTGTTTGGGTGTGATGACGGGGTCGATGGCCGGGTGGAATTGGGCCATATGCATTGACACTTTTTTTTTTTTTTTTTTTTTTTTTTTTTTTTTTTTTTTTTTTTTTTTTTTTTTTTTGTAAATTTCTATAGTTGAGACAAAAAAAAATTATATTCATACAAACCTTTTTTTTTCTCTTGATTTATTTAATAGATGCAGGTATGCGGTCTAACATACACGTACGACCACGATCAATCAACCTCCACCGGTTATACACCGTAATTCTCATGGTTCATCCCACTTTCACAGTACATCAAATCTCCAGTCTCAACGCTCTGCAACGGTCAAGCATGCTCCATGGGCTCCCTCCTTCTCGCCGCAGGTATAATATTGTCCTTAAATTCTCTGCTCCCTTCTCGTCATCTTATATTCCTTTCCCCTCTTCTCATTATATACCTCTCTCCTTTGTGCAGGTGAGGCCGGCAAGCGCTACGCTCTGCCCAACGCCTCAATCATGATGCATCAGCCTTCTGGCGGCGCAGCTGGTCAAGCCTCTGACATTGCAATCCACGCACGCGAGATCCTGAGGTGGCGCGAGCGGCTCAATGGGATTTATCAAAAGCACACGGGGATTAAGGAACTAGAAACCATCGGTATGGATTTTAGGACACGTAAAAGTGGATAGACGGAAAAAAGAGTGGGGTTCGCAACAGATAAGGATACTAGTGTGAACTGGCGTCCTGACACCTTGTTCATATACTTTTTCACTTCCTATGACAGAGAAAATGGTCGAGCGCGACTACTTTATGACCTCGGACGAGGCTCTCAAGTTTGGCCTAATTGACAAAGTTCTCGAGCACCGCGACTTGAAGCCCGAGCCCGTAGATCCTGTACAGCCCAGTGCGGCGTAGCGATGATACAGCAAGGAAGTGGTATTGCGGAAGAGGACAGGAGAAATACGGGAAGAACAAAGTTTGTTGTGGATGAATTTTGGAAGGGATTATGTTATTGCTATGGCAATGTGTGTTGATAAAAAAAGTACATTTCTGGTCGTGTCAATGGTGTATAAGGGTGTTGAATTATTGATAGAGCATTATTGTCAAAGAATGCAGTTGGTATTGGCATTAAGAATATAGTGGTGTGGAGATTGCCCGTTGTAATTGTCTACAAAAAGCCTTTTTTTTTTTTTTTTTTTTTTTTTTTTTTTTTTTTTTTTTTTTTCTATGTTGAGAGACTTTGAAGATTGAGTGATAGTCATTGAAAAAAAAAAGGAAAACCCAAAATATTCCTTTAGTTGTGAGAACATACTGTACTTTTGAAAACACAAGCATAATAATACAAGAATCCTGTTCAAATGCGGTATTAACAAAAGAGGATAATTGACGTTGTAGCAAAGTATATCCGCGTTTATTTCTTTCTTCTTTTCTTCTTTTTTTCTTTTTTTCTTTTTTTGGTTCACGTCAAAGCAAAATAATCCGCCACTAATTGGCTTTGCAATAAGGTATATGTATATGCGCAATCTATAATTACATTTCTTTCTTTACCACATGTCCGTTAACTGAGAAACCTGCCCAGTTCAACTGGAGTGGTCAAGGCTGTGGACAGAAATCTAACGATACGGGAGAACATTCTGAACAAAATAGGAGGTGTCACCGCCGGGGCCGTAGACGTTTCCGGGTGTATAGTAATTGCAAGACACAAACTGAGCGTAAAAACTGGATTGTGGAGGTGGGAGGGGAAGGTCGTGGTCAGACACGCAATGAAGAAAAAAGAGTACAAAGCCACATGGAGTAGAAAAAGGAAAAAGAACTTACTTTGGCCAAATGGTGCCCATAGGGCAGTTTGCTTGGGCGCAACCGACCTGAGTGCTGCTCTCCCAGACTAGGGCAGTGAAATGTCCAATCTCCTGGCCTTGAGGCCCGACGAGATTTCCGGGCTCATTCCAATTGTAATACTGCACCTCATTATACCAATCGTCGACGGGCGCCGTGCCGTTGAGGTTGGGAGAGCTGGAACTGGAACCTTCCGCCCAGATGTTCTCACCGTATTGCGGGTTACCCGAGTGCTTGAAGACACACCCATTGACCCAGGACTGGGCGAAGGCTTGCATGGAGGTGCTCCACGTTAACGGGGGGGCACCATGGTGTGCACGGTGAAAGTTGGTCTGCGACAAGACCTGGCCCTCCCAGGAGTCGACGTCGGGTTGTATGCTGGTGTCGTCGTTATTGAACTTTTTGGGTCCGCTCTTGTGTTTTTTCGCAGTGGCTAGGGAGGAGAGGAGGAGGGTAGCCAGGAGGGCGGTGGGAAGGTTGATGAATTTAACCATTTTTCTTTTCTTCTTTCTTGTTCTGAGTTGATGATGGGTTGGAATAATGAATGCATGAAAATTGGACCAAATCTGACCCTTTATATAGTGCCTGGTGATATCGCACAAAATATCATGCTATTGACAATCTGGAAGCACCAAGAATAGTCTGATGCGTCCGTTCAAACCGGAGATGAGTTCAGTTGCGCAGCATCACAGCTCATGACGCATTGCTATTTTTGTACTCGAATATGATTGTATGAAAAAAAAAGTGATTATGAATTTGAAGAAACGATCCCACTATTCTACTTCTGATCAAAAGACCACCGTTCTTTAAATCGTAATGGAATAAAGATAGTAAAAATGAGCTTTCCCTATTACTTTTGCGATGAAGAAAAAAAAAATAAAAAACACCTTCAGAGCATTGGAACTCTTTTGTCAATGCTAGACAATTAATCAATCCCCTCGTGCTTAATTTCTTTTTCCGTGAGTTTAATTTCATTGTTTGGAGCTAGGCTCAATAAAATAAATTGAACAGTTGCTTTGTTGAGCTAGAAAGAAAAATATACACGTGATGAGTGAAGTCTTTATTTTATTCCAATTTAAGGCCGCATAGCTTTTTGTACCATGCTGCGTTTGGTTGCACTGTCGAAATTGGAAATTCGCACACTCACACGGATCAAATTCCAATTTTCGAAATTCTCAATTGGCCCCACTTTTCGTGGCATTAATTAATTACCGTTGGGCGGCTTATTGCAGTTGATTGCCTAATTAGGGCCTTCACCAGTCAACTGACACAACTGACATAGGGCTTGATAAAACAACGTGGATGCGACAAATCATGGCGAAGACTACAATGATTACGACAATAAAATTCAATCTACGCCCCCCTTTTGGTTGAAAATTCTTGGCAAAATTATGATTACAAAAATTGGAATTGGCCGGGGGGCCAATTGTTTCGAAAATTGGAATTTGAGCCCAAACACGCGCCAAGGTGTGTGTGCGAGTGTGCGAGTGTATGAGTGTGTGAGAAATCGAAGTTCAAATTCTAAATTCTACCCGGAGTATAGTATACTAAGCCTATAATCGACCTCATTTTTCGACCCTTATTCCTCTTACAAATAATTTATTTAAAAATAGCTCTATAAATCGATAGTATATATTAATAGCTTCAATCAATAGAGAGTTTTAGCTTAAATTTACCATTTTAAAAGAGATATTACACCAGAGAGTGAATTCTTAAAAAAAGAAGCCCTTTATTTAATTAAAACCATAAATATATTCTATTGATTTATAAAGTTAGTTTCTTATAACTAGTGGGGCTGAATAGTGCTTAAAGTAGTTATTAGATAGACTATTTGAAAAATTAATATAACGCGGAAATTTGTATGTAGATCACATGACCTCACGATCACTACGGCATTGCCGCTGGTCGCTGGTGACGGCATTGCATTGCCGCTGCTGATGGCATTAGCATTGTCGCAGATCATAGTGTTTCCACAAACATTGTCATTCACATTACTATAAGTACTCTATTATTTATTACTTAGTAACTTGTATAAATACTCAGTATTTTACTTCAATAAATTAATAGTCTTGAGTTGGTATTTGAGGCACTATTACTAAAATGATAGAGTGAAGACACAGTATAAATCCTAAGAGTTAGAATCGGATATTAGCCCACTACTCGTAGTTATAAGCAATAGATAAGACCTCTATACAAGTTTTAGTTACAAACTGAAAATATTTTCCTGATGAAGTATATTTAAATGAAACTAAACTATATAATATATAGATATTTGAATTGTCTTAATAACTTTACCTTTATTAAGAAGATATTAGAAAACAATTAATAGCTTATTCAGAAAACAGTACTAAATTACTTTATTAATAATTATATACTTTATCAATAATATTACAAATAGCAGTCTTTTGATCTCTAAAAACAAAAGGAAATAGTATTCTAGATCTTTTATAATTACTAACTTATAGAATATATAAGTATAGAAAAACACCCATTAGCAACTATTAAAAATATTATTAGAAGAATATATACATTTGCTAAAAAGATATTAAGAAAAAAAAAAGTTGACTCTATAATCAATTATGCTTAGAGACTACTTTAAACATGTTGGAATTGTTAGCTCTCTACTATGAATATTGAGAGAAAACTAATATATTATAGTAGCAGTAGATTATCTTATAAAGTACTCAGAAGCTAGAGCACTACCTTTAGTGGATACTCTAAATATTTTTGTATGAAGATATTATCTGCAGCAAGAAGCCTCGAATCCGTCAAGCCTTTTTTTGCGCCACAACGATTTACCCATTAGCCGTCAAGAAGCCTTTGCACCACGACGACACGCATCAAGAAGCCTAACTGCCACGACGACATTTTGTCAAGAAGCCCTTGTGCCACGACAACCCCTGGATCAGTCAAGAAGCCTCGCGCCACGACGATCTGTCAGCCTTTGCGCCACGACGATTCACCCACCCACCGTCAAGAAGCCTTTGCGCCACGACGACACGCGTCAAGAAGCATCACGCCACGGCGACCTCCCGAACCCGTCAAGCCTAACCGCCACGACGATTCAACCGTCTGAATCTGCTGCCGACCCCGACGACGATTCTGACACCCGCCAAGGTCAGCTACCAAGACGATTTATCGAAACCAGTTTATCAAGAAGCTGTTTTCTACCACACAATATTTCTGGAAGTGGTAAGTTTATTACAACACGAACAATTATATCACTAAAATAAATACGAGACAAACGAAAAGGCTTGAGGCTGAATTGGATGCGTCGAGCGCCGCCCCGACTGCCTTGAAATCAACCCCATTGAATGTCGTGACTAGTGCCGCCCCGACCGCCTCGAAATCAACCCTATCGAAAGTCGCGTCTAGCGCTGCTCCGACTGCATCAAAAATCACGGCGGCAACACGAGAGCTTGAGCACGCGGCGATTGCCTCAGCGGCATCTCAGGAGAAAGAAAGTGCGACCAAGAGTTTATGGCTGTGACCCCGGAGCAAGAGCGCGAGGTGCATACATGAGTTGGCGGCAGCGGTAGCACCGAAACAGGTGGAGAATAGACCAGGTTCCGGCTGATGGTGGATCATGTACTTGCGCCTCGCGCTCTTGTTCTGGGATCACAGCCATAAACTCCTGTCGCACTCTCTTTCTCTTGAGATGCCAGCTCTCGTGTTGCTGCCTAGGGTTCCTAACGATCCGATTTTTAGCGATCTCAGACTGAATCGAATAGAACCGCACCACCAATATCGGCGTTCAGACTCGCTCGCCCTCATGATATAGTAATCATTCAATTGTTTTTGATGCGATTGATGTCTTGCTGTTCCAATTTTTATATTGAGAAAGAGTCGGAATTTCTTGGATATAACAATAATACTCCCGATCTACAATTGGTCATGAATTCACCTTCTGTGGTTCCAACAGTGCATGCAAAAACAATTCTCGCGAAATAACTATAAAGTACAAAGATGACAGCAGAGGTCGAATTGGAAGAGGCAAAAATATTTTACAAAAGGAAAAAATCGTTCAAAATTGTTCGCAAATAACACGTGTTCGCTTACCCTCTGCGTCATAGCAATTACAGCAAGTACCACATTTCCCGCCGTTCACTCAATTCATATCTAACTCAATCCCAACTCCTTCTCTAGCTCCTCAATATCCTTTGCTGAAAGTTCCTTATCATAAAACTCCGGTGCATCCAGTAGCATCTCGTCGTCCTCTAGCACTGACTCGATGGTGGATAGGGTCCCCAAAGCGAGTGCTGAAACGCCCACAGTCGGGTTGGGTGTCGGGGCGTTTGGTGTGACCGCCTTCGTCGTTTCGGGAGGTCGAATCGACGGCGTGGAAGCAGTGATGTTGCTCTTCGTGTTCGTGATCGCGATGGCGCTCGCATTGATCTTGGCCTTCTTGTTAGCGCCATTCTGCGTAGGCCCGGCTGTGGAACTCTCGAGGTTACGCTTAGTCATCGGCGCAACTGCAGGCACCTTGCCAGTCGTAGGTGCAGGCCCTTTCCCTGTCAACGCCGTGGCGGGTACTGCCGTGCCGCTGTTTATACCATTTGTAGCGCTACCTTTAACGCTTGCCGCCGCTGCCACTAGCACCTCCTGTTTTGCGGGTCGTTTCTTCGTATCGTTGGTGGCTTGCACCGACGTGACCTTGGATTGGCTTGTCGTGGGCGCATTTCCACTTGTCTCCGTTCCGGGTGTGGGTAAGATCCCTCGCTTTAGGACAGCCGCAGAACGCTGTGGCACGGTTATGGTAGGTGCAGAGATTGCCGCGGGGGTCGTCGCAGGGGTCGCCGCGGGAGACACCCCCGCAATTGCCGGTGGTTGCCTCGATCTGTTAATCTTTCTTATTGGCGCCTGCGCCTGTGTTTGCACCTGGCTAGTCTGCACTTGTGTCTGCGCCTTGCTTGCATGCGTTTGTGCTTGCGCCTGGCTCGCCTGCTCCTGTGTTTGCGCTTGGCTCGCCTGTGTCTGCGCCTTGCTTGTCTGCGCCTGGCTCTTCTGCGTCGCTCCCATCGTCCCCGCCTCCGCCATATCCTCCTCCTTCTTGGCCGCCTCCTCGGCCTCCTGTTTCGCCCTCTTGGCTGCTCTAATCTCCTCGAGTGTCAGAATCTTAACCTTGTCGAGTGCAACGGGCTGCTGTTTAGGTGGAGCAGATGAATTAGGCACGGCGATCGTAGTTGTTTGCTTGGGTGGTTCGGCGGCGATAGTTTGCGACCGGGGTTGCTTAGGAGGCGAGGCGGAGCGGGAGGATTGAGAAGCAGGGGGGGAAATGGCTAAGTTGCCCGTAGGGAATGCCGAAGTCGGTTTCTTGGTCAGAGGGGCGATCACGGATGCAGCAGCGGATGATGGTAGACCAGGGATTGGTTTGGAGTCTTTCTGTTGTTGATCGGACGCAGCAGTCGTGGCTATCGCTGCAGACGAATTTGGAATAATTTTAGAGCCTCGCTGCTGCTGTTGATTGTTCGATGTGACGGTCATGGGAGGGTCAGGAATCAAATTACGGTCTTGCAGATGCTGTTCGTTGAGGGCCGGGCCATTCAGTCTCTGGAAGATGGAGTGTTTGGATTCGATGCCTGCAGAGGCTGTGGTGGCGGCTGTCGTCATCATAGTAGAGAGTGGAGAAGTGGAGCAAGGTTTGGGACCGTCGGTAGTAGCAGGCACTTGTTTTTGTTCTTGCGAATGCTCTAGAGTCGGCGACGACGCCTCGGTCGTCGTAGAAGTGGTCGCCGGGGTGCCATTGGGGGTGTCCGTGGTCGAGGCGCCGTATTCATTGCTGGTATTATCGTCGGTGGCTATTGGAAAAGATGCGTATGCAGTGGATGGTATCCGAGGCAAGTTCGTGGTAAAAGGTGCTTAGCCGATATTCGACTGACTAAATATGCAAGGGTCCCACGACTCCGGTCGCCACACATTTCCGAGCCCACTTTTTTTTTTTTTTTTTTTTTTTTTTTTTTTTTCCTTTTTTTTTTCTTTTTTTTTTTTTTTTTTTTTTTTTTTTTTTTTTTTTTTTTTTTTTTTTCTTCTTTCTTCTTTCCTCTTTTTTCTCCCTTTGTTATATATTTTTCCTTTCATCCTCTTTTTCTTTCATTTTCCCCTCCTCTTTTACATATTCTCTCCACATCTCCTTCAAAACCCGCTTTGCATCTTCACCAACTCAGGGGGGCGAACACCAAGACCTGGTGTCCGTTTCTTATCGAGAAAACGTTGACACAAATCCCGGCACCCGTGCTCTTCATCGTCAGCGTCGGTCTCGACTCAGTAATTCATGTCCCTTCATCGTCGGTCGGTCTGCGACTCAGTAGCACCCCAGTGCGGCAAGAGAAAGGAGAAGAGCGCTCCGGGCGGCACCGTAGAGGCAGAAACCCTCTTTTCAATCTTTCAGGCTCGGGTAATTGTGGACGACCTCGGCGGAGGTAGCGACATGCCTAAATAAAATGATGGGACAGGAAAAAAGGGGGTGAGTACTAACCAGGCATGGTGCCGTGCAGGTAGGGGCAGCCGGCTCCTTTGTTGCAGCCTGGTGGAAGAGGGAGAGGAAACACCGAATGTCAGTGTGGAGTTTGTAAGTGAGATGTAATTGGCTGCTGAGATAGCTGAGAATTTTAACAAGTGCCGAGATTCGAGAATACGTGAGGTAAGAAGTCAGGCTTTACCTCCATGAGACTGCCAGTAGCAAGGGATACTGGAGCGATGCATGTAGGGGCAAGCGTCACCCTTCTGGCAACCTGTGAATGGATTTCGAGATTAAGCAGAGGATGGTTGGATAGTTGGATTTAAACGTTTAGTTTGTTTGCAGACGTATATAAAAGCTACGATAATTTTTTGAAACAATCGCCGGATTTCCTCCAAAGATCATCACGGAAGTACGGAAGTACAACAGCAGATCAAAACGATCATGATGTTCTAAACTCTGGATTTGACGCCATCCAGTGTACACACCTCCTCTGATTTCGTAGTAGCAAGGCGTTGACATTGTATTGTATTATGTTGTTTGTTTGCTTAAAGGTGATAGGAAGGAGAGGAAGGGGTGCGAAGTCGATGTGGCGAATTTACTAGAAACAGATCCACTGCTTACGTCATTCGAGAACGTCATCACCACCTGCCAATTATATTGTTCCTTTTTCTCCAAGGCCAATTTATCTTCATTGTGCTGAATGAAATTGTAATATTTACTTTATTGCGCCATTCTCATGTATATGCGTCGAAAAACAAAATAGGAGACAGCTTGGGGCAATTTAAAAAGGAGGGGTTCTGTATACCATCGGTTCACATTGTCCGATACAAAATGATCTTGCTTACAAGTTCGAGTCCAGTTCTACAAGTTCCTTGCCGGCGGCCTAACGGTCAAAGAGGCGATGTGCAGGGTGCGCGTTTTCTTTCAGAATCAAGAAGACGTCCGGGAAAGCGATTATTTCCTGGCATGATCGTCTACTCATCCTTGTTTGCACAAGATAAAGTGCGAAAAGGGCGTTCCTTCTATCAGACTTCACGTCCTCCGAACAATCCCACATACGCTGACCTTTTGTGGACGTAAGAAAGAGCTTGTTGAATTGGACCAAAGATTTAATGACCAACCTCTCAAGGAAGAGCAAATAACTGGCACCACTGTCCAGAAGGTGCAAGCAATTATCCAAAATATTACAGTAACCCAGCAAAGACAGGCACAGAAGGAGCTTGAATACTACTACAAGATCACTCAGATCTGGACTGATGAAACCAAACATATTTGAAGCAAAAACCATTATGAAACCTGTGGAAGAGACCTATGCAATTCCATAGCCTTAACTGAAGCTCAAATAGCTGACTGAACATATTAATTATTCCAATATAACTATAGTGTCATTTTGAGAACTTGTAAGATAAATATATCAAATATTTAACAGATGATATAGACAACCTTTGATGAGCTTAAAAAGAAAGTCTAACAGATACAATGTGACTTTAATAAACTTGGTTAATTTGTTGATCTTTAACTATAACTAATAATATTGAAATACTATTCTAAAATAAAACATTATACTTTATTTTATAATATTATATTTAAAAATATAATATCTTACTCTAAAATATAATATAATATAACAGCTAACCCCCAAACTATCTGATTTCTGTGAACTTGCCACTATACCTAATTTAGTTATAGTTACCTTCTGCTTTTGAATATCTGTACTATATGACCACATCTACAGATATAAGCTACTCACTTTAGTGGTGAGGATACTACAAAAGATATATACCACACACTATAGCAGTAAGGACACTACTCCAACAGTAATTATATAATTTACAATAACCAAATTATTATCTTTATAGTAAAGTCTTTTTAGTTCTTCAATTTGTATAAATACCCCCTTTATTTCTATCTAAATAAATCAGTTTGTATAGAGTTTTAGAATATCTCAATATTAGTTATAGTAAAGTCTGAAGAACACAGCACATTTAGCTATAGTAAGGATATGCAAAGGGAGATATTGCATCTGACACTCTAAGCATTCTTACTTGGTATATATGAATGAACAACCAATTATTAGTACATTTGTTACATCTTGATGCTAACTGGCAGAAGAGTTATCAAAAAACTGACTTTTATATCTTCATTTAAGTAAGACTAAACTACCCCTTTAAGTAATGACAGTATATCTATAGTAGAAAACAGCATTGTTCAAGATGGATCACTAAAGAACACTCCTGCTTTTTATATGAAGAAGATCACCAAACAACTCTAGCTTCAAGAAAAAAGAATTTATTATATCTAATCCTTTGGACAGTAACTATAGTGAAATAAGAGAATTCATCACCTCTCTTATAGTACATAATGAGTTATCATCAGACAATAAATCAGCTATTGATTTTGGTAACAACCTACAAGTATTATTTTACAAAACATCTGATGACAAATCAGATGATCAACTAGAAATCAATATATATAAAATAATAGAAAGACTACCAACCTTTACTAGTTATATACTAGCTAAATTAGTAATCAAGTTTATTAAGAATTTGCAGATTTACAATACAATCCAACAGTTCACCAATGTTGTAAAAGTAAATGTTCTAGAAGTAGTCTTATAAGGACTCACCAAGATTGCATATAATATCACAATAATTATTATAGTAGCAAATGGAGGATTTGAGATAGGAGTGGAAGAAGCAAATACAGAAGCTAACATTACAATAACCTTTACCAATGCTATTATATAGTTAAGAGCTATCTACCATATGGCTGATATATAGCAAAATATAAAGGATCAGTTAGTATCAATATATTAAGAGATGAATGAAAGTCTTCTTATCTTCTATACGAAGATCTGACATACAGTAGACCTTGCAGAATATTCAGTAGCTAACCAGGACCTTATCATTAAGCAGTCTTTCATGAATAGACTTTACCAAGAAATTGCTATCCAAGTATACTCCAGCTCAGTTGGACTAAACTATATATAGAAGATTGATTACATGCAGAGATACTGGGTTACATAAAACCCAGATCAAGATATAATATAGCAAATATTGCTAAACAACCTCTAAGAACTTCATATAGTACCAGCAGTTATACCTACCATTGTACTGGCAATAGTTAACTAGAGAGTAGCCTCATGAAAGGATCTAGCTATAGACGATCTTATTAAACAAATAAGCAAGATGACTGCACACATCTCAAACCTTAAAAGGCAAATTGATACACAGCAACTAGTCTAATAATTTATAGCAAATCCAACCCTTACAACTAGATCAAATATATATCTAATTGGGAACCCAAGATGCTTTAGATATAACCAAGATAGGTATATAACTAGAGACTGCACCTAGCTAGATACAAGAATATGTAAGAGATATGGAGAAAAAGGGTACTATGCCTCAAGATATATGATAGAAACAAGTAGGATTACCTAACTAGAAACTCAAGGACAAATTTAGATAAACATTATCATATTTGAAGAAGAAGACTTCAATAGTAAAGATGAATATAGTCAGATAGAAGTATTTCCAGCTATATAGGAAAAATGAAAACCTGGACATCTCAAGAAAGCAGAATCTCCCTATATGATGAAAACTCTATAGATAGTATAATAAGTACAGAAATAAGAATTTAACAGTAACAAATAAGATAAGCTCTTTGAAGAAAAAGTTAACTGCATTATCTAAAAGGATATACTAATATCTAAGGTATCTGCAAGTAAAAAAAACAAAGAATGTAAACTATGAAAATCCAAGAAATATAGTCTAGATATATAGAAAGAAATAGAAGATATGATGATCCCAGTTAAAATAGAATAACTTATTGAATTTTTAACATTCCAACAGCAAATCTGAAAAGAGATAAGTGATATACAACTTAGATATGAAGTAGTAGAGATCAATATAGTATAGCAATCAAAGAATGATAAACTTACAATATCAAATTAAAGAAATTATGATATCATACATTATCGACACAGATGCTGGAGGATACATTATTAGTAAAATGATGTTCAACTGACTCAGATAGCAGATTGAAGAAGCTACAACTATAACAATTATAGTAGCAGATAGATATATTGTAATACTGCTTAGTAAAGTATATAAATTACCTATCTGCTTTGAAAAACTTATTATTCTGATATTAGCAATGGCAGTTGTTACTATATCCTATAACCTTATTATTAGAAATAACTAGTTGAAAAAGGTGCAAGCAGTAATTGACCTCAGTACATGTAAGATACAAATCACTTAGAAAGAATGTTATTATGAAATATCTATTAACTTAGAAAGAGAAGTCTATCTGCAAATGATAGAAAGTAATGATAAAGATAAATAGAAGGAATTCTTTATAATACAAATCATATAAACCAACCAGAAGGCCAAGCCTCTAGAGCAAAAAAGCAAATAAGCTACTGGATTTGATCTCTCTACTATTAAGGATATTGAACTATAACCTAGAAAATCATACATAGTCGGAATAGAAATCACTGCAAAAATACTCTAAGAACACTATAGTTAGATTAAAATAAGAAGTTCTCTTGCAGCTGCTGGAATTACAATTAATGCAGGAGTAATTAATATGAACTATACAGGCAAAATCAAGATAGTAGTTATTAATCAACATCGATTAATATAGCTAAACTTTACAGAGGAGACTGAGTTGTACAGCTAATAATCATACCTATCTGGACTAGTAAAGTGGTGGAAGTAACCAATCTCGAAGAAATAACTAGAGAAAACAAAAAATTCGAATTAACTGGAGCTAATATAGTGAAAATCATAACAGATCTCAAGCATATACCTAAGATAGTAAATAAGAAGGCTTATATATTTGAAGAACAACTTAGCAAGGGAGAAAAAAAGAAGTTGAAGGAATTTATTGATAAGTATTCTGATATCTTTGCAACAATCTTTGAGGAGATAAACTTAAGGCCACTGAAATATTTCTATTATATTAATGTCTAAAGGTACTCACTAATCAAATATGCATTATACCAAACACTGCCCACCTATATCAAATAGCAACAAGAAGAAATTGATAACATGATTAAAGAAGGAATGGCAGCTAAAATGGATAGTCTATAGGGATTTCTGAACATTATCATACTAAAGAAAGGATTAAAAGCCAGAACCTTTACTCCAAGAATTTACACTGATTTTAGAAAGCTTAATGACATTACTAAGGAAGATACCTTTCCAATACTAAGAATTGATAACACTTTTTCAAAAATACTAGTTTATACAAGCCTTTACACTACCCTTGACATAACTAGTGAATACTATTAGATGAAACTTAATAAAGAATTATAAGAGACCACCTCTTTTGTAATACTACAAGACTATTAGAAATATTTACAAATGCTATTTGGACTCAAGAATGCCCTAGAAAGTTTTTAAAAAATAATAACTAAGATATTTAGAGATCTTATTAGAAAAACACTACTGGTTTATATTGATGATATCATGATATTTATAGTAACATTCCCAAATCATATTAAGGCATTATACAAAGTATTTAACTGAATAAGGACCAAAAGTCTTTTATTTGAAACCAAAGAAGTATATATTTACTGCTAAAAAGATTACAATGCTTAGACATATTATTGACAAAGAAGGAATCTGAACCAATCCAGCCAAAGTAGAAGCTGTTACTAAATTCAAATGATCTACAAATTGAACAGAGATATGTGCCTTTCTAAGACTAGCCTTGTACTACCACTAATATATATGAAATTTTGTAAGTTTAGCTAAACCTCTATATATAACTTTGATAAAAAACTACAACTGGATGGAGAATGATAAAGAATAAAGTGAACTTGAGCAAGA
>RBNK01000497.1:0-24900 GCA_003990785.1 Endogone sp. FLAS-F59071 | reverse complement strand
ATACAATCCAATCGTTGCGTAGTGACTCTTTTGCCAATAAAATAGGCGTCATGCCAATAAAATAGGCGTCATGCCAATAAAATAGGCGTCATGCCAATAAAATAGGCGTCATGCCAATAAAATAGGCATCATGCCAATAAAATAGGGAGGGGACAAAGTGTTACAATAACCTTCTAAATCAAGCGTAGTACAAATTTCGTGAAAATCAGTTAAGTTGAGGGTCAGCCGTCACAATATGAAAAATATAATTTGTTGCCTTATAAGATATCTGACTTTGAAGGGTTTGATAGCATATTAAGATTGAGAGTACTGCTATTGCTACTTTATCATTATTATCATTGTTACTACTGTCACTACTGTCACTGCTATTATGTAGTTAGAAATTAAAATCACCAGATAGTAATATTGATAATTGTTAGGTGTAGAGGATCTGCTAGCAAATAAAAAAATTTATATACCTACAGCAATATGACAGAGTTAACATTTATCTGATAATTATCAACATATGCAGTTTGAACATAAATAATAATATATAATATAACCTTTAAACAAATATATGAAATTGATATCTGTTAGATGATAGTCATTACTCCATTTATTAATGTTATATTAGGTGTCAAGAAATCACTAGTAAGCTAACTATATGGCTTTTGACATGACAGAGTTGACACTGCATTTGTGTGCTTGTGTCTTTGTTTAGATGCATAATCTGGCTACATAGATTCAGCTTAACAAGGTAATATTACATGACTGGGAAAAAAAAAAAAAGAAAAAAAAATGCTGTATCTTCAAAATTTCTTTTCTATTCTTTTTGCCACTTGATTCGATTTCCAAATATACTATTACTTGCGTCACGAAAAAAAAAGAAAATTTTGAAGACGGCTATTGCATTTCAGCTTGCTTACTGCGACTATGATATTGAATGGTTAAAAAATAGCCTGATGCCTGAATGACGTCAAATGTTCACTTTGTCTGGTTTTGTTGCAGCACGCCCCATAGGATAATATTAACTATGCCATAAAAATCACACTTCTATCTACAAAGTAACATTTTCATCATGCTTCCGAGGCTGTGAGTGAGAACGAAGAAACTCGACTCTTAACCACCATTTACATATTACGTGCCGTACTTGGCCTTATAGAAGCTTGGCGGCAGTTTTTCCAAAATCCCAAACATTGGGCGTTCCACCACCACCATTGAATCCGGTCCCATAAAGTCCAAGAACATGAGCGGCTGGTATTTGAACAGCAGTTGGAAATTCACCGGGTCGCCCTTTTCCTCTTCCACCGGCCCAAGCTCTACAGGCTCGAGGGGTTCCAATGTTGGTACCGCGATCCCACCCTGCTCGTGTCGCTTGCTTCTCCGCTCCTCAGTTTCCTTCCTTCCGTCGTCCCTGTGTTGTTTTATTCGCTTGCGCTTGTTGACATTAAGCACGGCGTTGCGGTCACCCACATCTTTCGCCAGATCAATCAAACAGAGGTAAGTCACTCCCCACGCTGTAATCGTACTTGGCCGCGCGGGGTTGAAACCAAAACCCATGATTTTGTCCTTGAGCTCGAGGAATTTGGTCGGAAGCTGTTGTGAGTGTTGTCGCGACCAATCGGTCAGACGGCGGAGTTCCACGTCATAAAGATAGAACTCGTTGGACACCAGCGAGATAATAAGTGTAGAGGGTTGGTACGGATGGAAGGTGAGTGTAGTATGAGTGGAATCGAATGTAGGTAAGGTTGTAAGGTACTAGAAAATAAGGGGCAGAAAAAGTATCGTGAGCAAAGTGAGCAAAATTTATTGATGTATCCTGAATAAAAAATCTGAAGTAAACCATAGATACAAACCTGCAGAGCATCCAGATTGAACACATGTATCCTGTTCAATAAATCCCCTGTTGACAGCCACTGTCCATCCGGACTCGTCGCCATAGACACAATTGTCGACACTTGTTCATCTCCATAGCTCTCGCCCATCATTTCGTCGCTCTCGCCCATCCCCCGGTGCTGTCCGAATCGCCGCAAGACCTCGTACCGCTGCTCTTGCCACCTTGATAAATCTATAATGAAGACCTGCGAATCCGTCGTCCCTATCACAAGTTTGCTAGAGTCGGGAGTGAAAAGGAGCTGGTGCGCGCCAGTGCTCCGAATCGAAGGTGGTGCGACGAGCGATTTAGCGAAATGTTTCTGTTTACGAACGAGCAAACGACCAGGCTGCTTGGGCTACAATAGATAAAACGGATGCACACACGATTAGAAGTTGCAACCACTTCAGTTAGCATGAATGGGAGGGGGAGAACCTACGTCATCTTCGACTCTGAACAATCTCGTTTCCTCTATATCTGCTATCGCAATCCATCGGCCATCTTCTGATAATGCGCTGGCCGTAATGTTCCTGTCAACCTTCATAGACATTTCCAATACTGCCTGCTGTGGCTCAACAAGCTCGAGATATGCTCCTATGCTCATTTCATGGTAAGACTGAGTCGGTGAGGAGGCTGGAGACACGGTGACAATATTTTGATTAGTTGATGAAGTAAAAGCAAATATGTCAAATATATCGGGCGTGTTAATAAAGTATTAACTGTACTTTTGCCTAGCCGCCACACCTTCAGCGCATTCGTAAACCGACACAGCATTAAACGCTTTGACTTGGAAATCGATACCAAGGGTTTCTGCGGGAGAAATGGCAGCCTCCGTTGGTTCGAATTGGGGAACTCCCGAGCTGGGCTGACGACTAGCGACATATCGATCCCACCGGAGACGAGTGCATTTATAGGGCGATTCTCCTCTAGCGCCAGTGCGCGTACATCGTGCGAGTGGAATCGCCGGTTGCCCGACAAAACCCATTTGGTTCTGGCAGAGGCCATGACTTCCGAAGGGCTGTCGTTGGGCGGCATTTCCTGTTTGCTAAAGGACAATGCTGTTTCAACGAGGCGGAATTGGTTGAGTTTGCGGTCGACACCAGAAGTAAACACTGTGCGGCCGTCCTAATGTCAATAAAATGTACGTATTGCTTCACTTAAAATTCATCGAGACATACCAATCCATCATTTTTTATGAGAAAAGATACCAACCCGACTTGATGCTAGGCACAAAACGTCGGCTCCATGAGCATTGAAAGTTTGCAGCATGGTACCCAATTTCCCGTCCCAGAATTTGACGTGGCCTAATGAATCACCGCTCACGATCGTGCCATCACTATTGAATTTCGATAACATCAGCCAAGAAGCAGATATACGTTAGCTTAACATACGTTAGCTTAACCACAACATCCCAGAAGATCGATACTATCCGTATCATTTCCGTGATTAAACTCCGTAAAACTTAAAGAGTATTATACTCACGCTAGCACAGATATAGCCCACACCAAAGTATCCTCTTTCCGCCGTTTATCAACAGTCATCCTATTAATTGTACGACCTCGGCTTACATCCCACTTGCGTATACTACTATCCGCAGAACCGGTTACGATATGCTTGTCGTCCGAAGACCAGGCTATGGACAGGATACGCCCTTATGGTGTGTCGACAAGGTGGCGGTGTCAGTGGTCGCAAAATCATGACGCCGATCGTGGAGCTACAGACTTGTGAACAAGGTTTCTTTCATTACTCACCCTTTTGCTTATCAAAACTCCGAATGAACGATAGTTCACCATCGGCAATATCAAACAACCGTACGCATCCATCCTCACAACCGACGGCCAACACCGTATTCGTGTGATTTGAGGTCATGCACCATATGGCCCCGCCGTGCGAATCAACGTATCGCTGTAACGGGGTAACGAGTAATTTTCTGCTTCGTCGGATGTATGCCATTGAAAAGAGTGTAAAAGAAACAATGAGGCGAAATAATTTGGTGGGTCAACATACTTCGGCTTTCAAGGTGTTGAGATTCCACTCCATAATGTGAGCATTCAGTCCCGCGGAGAAGAGCCGCGGAGGTGCAACGAGAAGCCTCTTCCGTGCCGTAGCCTTCTCTTCCTCTGTGTCGTATTCTTCGTCCGTCAAGATCGTCTGGTGGGTGAACACCAGGGCTTCAACGGACATGTTCGCGCCACCGGGTATGACCTAGGATGCAAAGCTCGGTAAGAATATGAAAATAAAGCCATCCAGGTAATTTTATATTTGCCATTGGCATGCTACAAGATCGGCATGCAAAGAGTGAAACAAAAGCTCACTTTATCTAAATTCCATTCGCTCCTGGGGCTCCAAATCTCAATGTTTCCGTTTGCACGACCGCACGCAAGCAAGGTGGGTGTCGTCGTAGGTGGTGTGTAGGAAAGAGCGTTGATGGACGCGGGTTGGTAATCCACAAAACGACATCGATGCACTTCCATTGTGGAGATTACGTTTAAAACGCTCGTTTCGCGAGAGCATTTCCAAACGGAGCATAAAAATAAAAAAAGATGGGCCGTGATGTCATCGCTTATGCTAAGCCACGTAATCTTGTATATTATTTAGATCCGCCATCTGTATTACAATCCCTCATGAGTATGCATCCAAAGTTCCCAATTGTTGATATAGCACATACGTCTCGTCCGGCCACATTACGAATGTGTAATGGTTTTCGCCGCTGATAAGGTGCCCGTGCTCTCGTCGACGCCACGAAACAGGCGAATCTTGGAAACCCCAGACTGTGAACGATGCCCAGGGTATTTGAGCCAGTTTTATACTGTTTCTAGGGGAAAGCAAGATTGACGATGTAATTGATAGGAAGCGCTCAGGCCCTGTCTGTAATAAGAGCAAATCAAATATATAGGAAGCATACCGCAATAAAGTGAAAATGTTTTCTAGTAAAAATGTAGGTATGAAACCAGTCCATCGTATCATGCATCCAGTTCCTTGTGTGTTGGGCTCTGGTGAGTGGTACACAGAAATATAAGAATCCACACGATCTGTTGCTGATATTCTGCGCATTTGATCAATCACAAATGAAAGATTAATCGCACGTCGGGTATACAGAATATCAAATGTGACAAAAATATTGACAGAGCACCTTTTCGCTCGCAGACTGGCCAATCCTAACCACTCGTATATATCAAGCGCTTCGTTCCTCCATCTATCCTCTGCCGAGATGACTTTAATACCGCTAAGATCGGGAATTGAAATACTCCTTAGCTCGTGTATGGCTTTCTCCACTGGTATCTTAAGTGGTTTGACATCGTCCGGAAATTCGATTTCTTCGGTGGCTCCTGTTGCTGGCAAGATATGTATTTATAATTGCTGTACAATGAGACACAGATGAGGCAAGACAAAAGCATGAAACTTACAAGGATTTATAGAGGCGATGAAGAACGTGAACTTTTTGACGAACGTGTTCTCAAAGCACCATTTGATCCGATCGTAGCCCTTCTTCCCTGGAACCATCGACTTTGCTGTCAGATCAATTTGGACAACTGGATTCGAAAATTGATTAAAAATTCAACATTGTATAGATTTTCAGCCCAAGGGAAAAAATAGCGACAAGTGTGCACTAACTGAATCTTTGTTTGTTCGGGCCAAATTGAGCTAGTTTCCCAGGTAATCCAAGCTGCTCATACGTATCCTTTGTAACGCTGAGTATTAAGTTTCCTACAAATTCAGATATCTTTCGGTAAGCAAGCGCACAATGCTGTTTGTAAGGTGGTACTACAATACTACAATGGTATAGCATCAGATGATCCGGAAACTGCTATACCTTTTCCTTCTAAACCCACAACATCGTCCGTATCAATTCCACCTCCAATACTTTGTGCCACTAAACTTCCTATATAATTGTAATATTGAATACATAGATTTATTCATTGCCTCTGTAATCGTGAATTCCTAATGCTACATTCAGCATTGTGGCTACCTTACCAAATCTGACGTAGTGGTTGATGACTTTTTGGGTGATGAAGAAGGACAGAGGTAGGTCCACTCGGTAGTAAAACCCTTCCATGCCGCTAAATATTAAACTTACTTCTGGTATGGACAAGTTCGGTATAAAGACTTCGGCCTATAAAGTTAAAAGAATGCGTCAACCCCATGATAAATCGTCACTTAACAAAAAAGTGGTAAAATGAGGTTACCAAACCTCATGGTTGAAGGGATGTTCAAAAATGATGGCTTGATGGCGTGGTTTTTTGGATAGAAAAGAGTAATGAGACAGGAAAAGTTTTGCTTTTGGCGGTGGGAATTGCGGCTGGTAGTTCATGGCTCGCAATCTTTGGACGATGAAACGCGGACGCGGGTGTTGACGGACGGCAAATGAAGCCTTTGAGCAGTCACGGTGGCGTGGCTCACGTGCGCTGTCGACCGTGGTGTGAATGATGATGCTGTTGTGCTGTTGTAACCATGTTCCGCAACCTCGGCTACTCGCAAACATACCGCTAAAATCGCTTCTCCACTCCTCCCGAGCATAGTTTGTGCCGTTCTTCTCTTGTGAATTCGGCCAACCCGGTCTTCAATTCGAACAATTATAGCTCAGTCTTTTCAAAACACAGTTACAATTTACGAGGATGAACTGAAACGGTATGGCTACTCGGATTCAAGCTACCATAACGAAGGGCTGCCGCAGGCAGTCGTGTATTCGCAGAACACAGAGGCGTGCCGCCAGAGAAGGGAATGACAGGAATTCTGCATCAAAGAAAAAAATTATGACAATTTTGCAAGAGGATTGATTGCACACAACGTTGAATTTGTTCCGGGTCAAGGCGATGCACGCAATGGCGCATTATCCGCCTGCTAGATACCTCGTTCTAGATTCTGCGAGTCAATCTTCATAGCTAGGTAAATTCACATAGTACACCGATGTCCCCATTCAATTTTAACACAATCAGCCTCTCCCCGAGCATGCTTACTTATATTCGTTCGCAATCTTTACAATTTGCACAACCTTCTCTTGAAGGAAACTATACAGCCCCTTATGGCGGCATTTGCGTCGACTTCTCCTACCATATGGAGAACATTATAGCGCTGCACGCAGAAGACATGGACATTATTGTTCAATCGGGCATGAAATAGAAGGAATTAAACGAGTATCTAAAGCCACACCGACTCTTCTTCCCGTTAGACCCAAGACCTGGTAGGTATTCGATTCGCAAACTGGATCGATATTTAATTACATTCGTACCGCCTTTTGTGACCTTTTTTCTATACTCACATCCCAGGTGCTTGTGTTGGCAGTATGGTCGGGACTGGCTATAGTGGCACTAATGCCGTCCAGTACGGGACTATGAGAGAATGGGTACTAAATTTGACAATGGTATTACCCGATGGAAACGATGCAGCGGCCAAGGTAAATTTGATTGAAAGGACCAAAACTTTTGGTGGGTGACGTGTTGAGGCAGCAACGTTGATGAATTACCCATCGATACTCACACTAGGAAATCCTCAGCGGGCTGTGATCTTACCAAGCTTTTCATTGGATCTGAAGGGACCATTGGCATAGTTACCGAGGCTACACTCAAGCTCGCTGTGCTTCCTGCCGAAACGTCAGGCAAATATTAACATTTGTCAAGACATTGCCGACAATCATAGAATCGATTGTGATCTTGCAGAAAAGGTTTAATTGTAATATTATAGCTTACAATGCCCTGTCCTGATTTACAGTCGCTGTCTGCGATTTTCCCTCGATCCGCGACGCCGCCGCCGCCGTTTCCGCCGCCGTCGTCCGTGCTGGCGCCCAAGTTTGTGCTGTCGAACTCTTGGACGACGTCATGATGAAGGCCATCAACTTGGTGAACCCTCAGCTCGGCTACGTTGACAAGCCGACGTTGTTTTTCAATTCAGCGGAAACAAGGCGCAGGCTGAGGGTGATATTAAGACGGTCGCTGGAATTGTGAAGCTGCACAATGGTGGCAAGTTCAAGCTTGCGAGGAGCGAGAAGGATCAGAAGGAACTGTGGGAGGGTAGGAAGGCATGTATAGGGTCCTTTCTACCGTGTTGTATGTGTTCGAAGTATATGTGTTCCAATGGGAATGTTCCAAATGTTCACCGTGTCTCTTTCTGCGGCCAGGTCGCTCTCTGGTCCTCGACCCTCCTGAAGCCTGGCTCCTCAATCTGGACCACTGACGTTTGCGTTCCTGTCTCCTCCCTCTCCGATCTGATCGCTGATACCAAAAAAGACCTCGAGAAATCTGTTCTACCTGCCCCGATGGCGGCGACGGAAATTTTCATCTCTTCATTCTCTTCGATCCAGAGAATCCAGAGGTGTTATCTATAGGTATCGGCAAAAAGAAGTTACCTCTTGAACTTGGCGAGACAACGGTTGAACTAATGCGCAATATCAGGCACACCATCGATCCCAATCACATCATGAATCCGGGCAAAATTATTCCAGATGAATAGTAATATATTGTGTTAAAAATTATTTTATTTCTTAGCTTGGAAAATTGGCCTTTTTAATGAAGTGATGTCACTTTATCAGATTAATGTTTTGATATATAACTTTAACTTAAAAGATTCAATAAATAAATATTATTATTAAGCGCTAGCATCTAGTGTATGGCTTTGAACCAAATTTGGCTGCGAACTATCGAACAATATTTATTCCCGCTGCGAGCAGAGCAAGGAATAATGTTATTTAACTACATAATGGATCGGAATCGACAGTCAGTAAATTATTCGCTAGCCTTATTACAGGCTCTAATTGCAACGTGCCAGTGGAAATAAAGGGTTTTGTTTCCGAGCAATCAGAATACTTCTCAGATTGAACAGAGTCCGCTGTTGGATGCGTAAGATCGCGTACATTGAGTACAACTTGAAATGCTAATAGCTTTGATTTGTGTCTGTACATAATGTTACAATTGCGTTTTGGTCGACATTGCACTGCTGACTGTTGCATTATACCCTCTCCCTTTTTTTACAAGTAATCCGGTCCCACCTTCGTTGCATTCTAAACTGACAAAATAAACCACTAACATTCGTTTCCTTAAACCGCTATTTTATCCCCCTCCAATCTGTCCTCATCCCATAAAGTACTGCAAAATATCGGACAGGCTCACGATCCCCTTCAGCCGATTCTCCGCGTCGATCACGATCAAACGGTAGACCCGCCGCTTGCGAATGATGCCGAATATGGAGTGCAGCGTGTCGGATAACATGCATGTGTGCACGCCGGGAAAATCCTATCACCAATTTGGAGGTGTGTGTTGGTAATATGTTAATGCCGAGTGTCAGTAAGTGTGCGATGGCAAGAGTGATGACAAACTACAGATCATACCTCCGGTCGTGCTTCTAGCGCCTCGCCGACAGGCATGTCGAGTTCATGGTACTTTCCCGAGCGCGCGATACTCTGAAATAAACAAAAAAAATAAAAAAATAAAAATAAAAAATAAAAAAAGCGAGCGTTAAAATTCGAGGCAGGTTGAACATTGCAGCTCTATTGCTACACTCGGTCACCGAATGGAGCAAATAAACGTGTATATAAACGATGCTTGCACTGGGCAAGAGAAAAAAAAAAAAAAAAAAAAAAAAACGCTACATACCATTACATCGACAGTTTCGTAAACGTTTAGTACCACGCCTGTGAAAACCCAGCCATAAAAGATATGAGTTATTCTCCTAGCCAGCAAACTTCTTTGCTC
Organism: Endogone sp. FLAS-F59071; assembly: GCA_003990785.1. Taxonomy (NCBI): domain Eukaryota; kingdom Fungi; phylum Mucoromycota; class Endogonomycetes; order Endogonales; family Endogonaceae; genus Endogone; species Endogone sp. FLAS-F59071. Next base: position 15,363 of record RBNK01000497.1, on the reverse strand, counting down.
CATGTCCAACTCTGCAGCTCATTTTCCAAACATCGACCCCCCAACTTAATAAACTTGAGTCCAAAAATTTAATGTTCTACGCAAGGGGCTCTCTTTTCAATCCATACCATTGTCATCCACAATCGGTACCGCGCTTATCCTCCGATTGACGAACATGGAAATGACCTGGATGACAGGAGTGGACATACAGGCGGTGGCAACGGTGTCACCATAGGTACCAATCTGAAGCTCCGAGAGTGGCTGGCGCATTGCTTTCGTTTCCTTGAACTGAAAGGAGCGAGATTCCAAAGGATGTGGTTTCGTTTCCCCCCCCCGCATAAAGTAAAATTAGTGAATAGCATAAACGTCTCGTTAATTTAGGCCGGATTTATGCATATCTATCTCCAAACTGTGAATCCACTCCTTACTTGTTACCATGATTTCCATCATGTAGAGAGAATTACACACCGCCTTTCACGACTACTCATAATAAGTAGAATACGCACATTCACTGCAATGAATTTTAATATCCGGTACTGCGTCAGCACGCTCACAATAATCTCCTGTCCCGTTTCCTCATCCCTGTCCAGTAACGGCAGCCGGTGGCTCCTGCTTTCGACCAATAGGCGGCAGGCCTCATCGAGCGAGGCCATGGGATGGATGGAAAGGAGCTGCGGGGCAGGCTGGCCGATGCGGCGCTCGACATCGCGCATGTGCTGGATCTGGAACTGCTCCATCTCGTCCAGGGCGCGCTCCACAGACGAGTGCGCGTGGTAGTACTGAATCAGGTTGATGAAGTCACTGACAGTCAGCATGCCGGCAAACGTTTGTGTGCTGGCGGACCAGAGAGGGGCGGACACGACGCCTAGGGAATATTTTAGGGCAGACAGATTGATAAATGTTGCTCAATAACCTTTGAGTAATGTCCAAAGAGGACCTGATTCTCTCCCAGTCGCACACTGGGAAGCCGCACGCTGGGAAGCAACTTCCTTAATACAACAAACCCATCAAACCGAACGCTCAAATCCTCCCGTAATGCTCCGTCACCTACCGTTTTGTATCAGCGCGGCCAACGCCTTTTTCATCAGTAACGTTGTATCCATCACGATAAGCCTGTAGCTCACGGGTAGGACATCGTAGGCAGTGTGCTGCTTTAGGAACACCCGCATGAGCTCTCGCACCCGCTGGGTTGCCTCTGCGCTTGTCTCTGCGGCGCTGTCACGTTTGGAGGACCAGGAGGCAGAGTTGAAGGCGGTATCTTCTGTTGGAGTAGAGGAGGAGGCGGTGGAGGAGGCGGACATTGTGGGAGTGGGTTGCGGGTGCGATGGCAAGGCGAGATGGTTTGGCGAAGTTGGTTTATCAATGCGTGAGTGATTTTTTGTATTTCCGTAAACAAAAGGGACTGCGTCCTTCCAATCTGCGAACGAGCGAGCCCGAAAAATGACCCGAGTGCGCCCACAGCCCCCTTGCGCCAGGAAGCCTAAGAGAAGAAAGACTAAAGCTAGACGCCAAAGGAGACCGAGCAAGGGCCACGTCAAGGCTGCCCACAAAGAGATGCACATGTATGATGTGGACGCTAAGCTGGAGGAACTGGACGAGTGAGTCCGATCATTCTATCTATAAGTCGTTTCTGTTTTGTTCGCGCAACATTCCTTGGCTAAATATAAAGTGCATTCGCGAACGCAACTCCAGCTACGAATGTGCAATCCTACAGAGATTGATGAGTGATAATTGGCCGTCGTTGCGGTGGCGCCTCAAGAATTGTCGTGCAGATGGCAAACCATTATTACCCAAGAAAATGGACGATAGATTAACTGTTGGTGAGCATATTATTTGGTTTTGTTGGTTTTCTTTTGACCATGCTTGAAAACCATCCCACCATAAAACTATTCATTTGATAACTGATCTTGCTCATCTAGTCCTTGATCTTGATGAAACCCTCCTGCACACCTACCTCGCTTCTGACGCCAAGCCCAGCCAGTTCGACTATTCTTTTACCATCCCACCCCAATTGTATGACTTCGATACCGACTACGTCGTCCACGGATCCCTGCGCCCTGGTGTCTCACGGTTCCTCGAGTGGGCCGCCTCCATGTTCGAACTTGTCGTATGGACGGCGGGTACAAAGGTATATGCGGAGGCGATTGTTAACAATCTAGATCCGGAGAAGAGGCTGATTTCGTAAGTAACTACATGCCTATTCAGTGTGTACATGACGCACGTATTTTTCTTGCGCCCCTTCCCCCCCCCCCTTTTTTTTTTTCTTATTAATCATTTCGCCCTACTTTGTCTAATATATTGCATATTGCTGTCAATACATAGACACGTATTAAGTCAAGAACGCTGCATCGAATTGCATGTCGCTGGCGTTTCCTGCTACGTCAAGGACCTCGAGCTCCTAGGCCGCGATCTCCGTCGCACCGTCATCATCGACAACTCGCCCCACGGTAAGTGACCCATTCCGCGCCTTCCTCCTCCCTCCCGTCTGCATTTTTCCAAACAAATCCCTATTTCTTACACCTTTCACTTCCTAGCTGCAACCTTTAACCTGAGCAACCTCATCCCGATCGAGAGTTTCTTTGGGTGCGAGGAAGACCAGTGGCTGGACAGGCTCCGACAGTTCCTGGAGCAGTGCCTTGAGGCGCAGCAGGCGGCAGGGGAGAAAGATATACGCTTGGTATTGCATCGGCAGTTAGATCTCAAGAGAAGGCTAAGGCATAAGGTTGCCCAGTGGGTCGAGGAAGAGGAGATAATGGAGATTTAGAGGACTGTTCTATATTTTATTATTATTTTAGTGAGAGAGGGGAGAAAGGAAAAAAAAAAAATGCATCTGTTTTTAAATACCCACGTAGAATTTTCAGCTATCTTAGTTTCGCCGCCTCTTTCATGGTTCCGTTTGTGATATACGTACATGGGAATTTTTATTTTTCTGAATTATATGCCCACTTCTCTCGTTCCTCCCACCCCCATCTTCTCCTACTCTTCCTCTTCTCCTTCCCTTTTCACCTTCTTCTTTTTTTTTTTTTTTTTTTTTTTTTTTTTAAGGAGAGATAATGGGTTAGTTATTGGTTATTATTATAGAAGATTCAGAACCATGTACAAATTTTGTAGATTAATCTGGAGACTTTGCCATTTTTCAATCATCCAATAAACGCATCTCCGGCCAGAGCCGCCGTTCATTGTTCACCTTTGCCTATGAACCGTCGCCCCAGATTCAATTTAACTCTATTAGTGCAGAATGAAGAAGTAATTATGGCGTATTTCACCTCTTTGTTATTTTCTTTATCTATGTCATCTCATCAAACCCCATTAATCTTTTAGGTTTATTTAGAGCGTCCTCTACTTTCCGAGCATTGACGTCAATTACTCTCAAACCATCAATCAACATGGAACAAACCGATACCCTACCCAAAGCCAGATCAAATCTCTACCAGTTCTCTAACAATCAAATCTTTCAACACTGCTCTTACATCCTCGTCCCTCGCCTTCACTACTGTCGTGTGCTCCCGAGGCTGGAATTCAATCTGCGCATGCATATCGACCGGGAGGACTAAGGTCACGGCCTGAGTCGCTGAATTGCAGTTGACTTGAACCGACGAGAGTTGAACACCTCGCTGTGCATGCGATGACAGGCGGGTGAGGAGACGCGTTCAAGTGAATATCCTACAAGAGAATATAAAACGCGAAAGAGGAAAAGAGATATTCAACCTTGCCCAGTTCTTGTAGCACGCGCTCGACCTTGATGTTGTTGCCCCACAGGCTGCGCTGCTTATTCAGTTCCAGCGCCTGAAGATACTGCGGTGTAGTCACGGGGTGGAGCTCGTAACGGTTGTTGTGAATCGAGAGGACGCCCGCGACGGGGGCAATCATCGAAGCATTGAGAATGTCAAAGTTACTTGTAACCAGGGATGATCGAATGGATTCCGCGAGCTGAATTTGCATCGAGATGCAAAAGAAAGGTGTAAAGGTGTGATGCAATAAAGGACGGAAGCCGATTGGATTGCATCCAGAAAGCACTACTAGTGAAAGTTCAAACCTTCGAGGCCATATTACCTTTTCCGAAATCACCACCCTTTCCCACCCCCTGTTAACATCAATTTCGACGACTTCCCCATCATCGTATAGCTTCCACGTTGTTCCTGTCCTATCTTCGATCCACTCCTTCCGCACAATCTCCTTTGTCTCTGTTTCATCCAACATCACACTATCTTCATCCTGTTCTCGCGGCACCAACACGAATTGCGGTGGACGATCCAATTGAGTTATCTTCTCGCGCACGTCCGCAAACGACAGACGAATGTCGATGGGGCTGTGTACAATATTCATGCGGAGGGCGTGGGGAAGGGTGGTAAGGAGGGTATGATAATCTATATCGGGTTCTTTGGTTTGGAAAAACAAAGATTGGCCGTGAGCAATCGGAGCGATCGATCTGCTGTGGTTTCTACCTACTTTAGGGAACCCAATTAAACGTAACACCCATGCACTCGCTTTAGCATACCTATTAAAACACAAGTATTCGTTTTCTTGTCGCCCCACATTTTCCAAAACCAATCCACCGGCCCCTGCCTTAATCCGCGCCAGTCGCCCGTGAACACCACGCACGGCTCGCGAAAGTCACTGCCTAAAATCGCCGCATCGACGGACGGGAAAGGACGCATGTTCTGTGAAGCCATCAGTTCACCATGAGGGAGAGGAGCCTCAGGTACATAAATGAGATCTTGGTGGGTGGACTGCATCCTTGAGAAATAGCGGGAGGCAGGGTTCAAGATTTAAATAAAAAAAAAAGCGATAACAGAACAGAATATTAAAAAAAGAAATTATATGCACTCACCATTCTCCGCAAATATTTGAATACTGCAAGCTCTTATTGGCCACCGGGCTGATCATATAAAAAGGAACAGAGCGCGACGTCTGTGTACCAATTTCGATACCCATACTAGCTAGGTGTTCTCTCAGTGACCCGATGAGATCAAAGACTATGCCAGTGGTGGAAACCGGAAAGAGGACATTACCAGAGCGCTGGAGAGTGCGAGCTAAAATATGTGAAATAAATAAGCATTGATCTTCATGTATTATGTGGCTAATACATTTGCACACTTGATATACAAAATGAAAAAAAAAGGTGCATTTTTAATGAAAATGCTCACCAACGTTCCCGCAAACCTTATTTAACATCTTCTCAACCATTCCGTCATTGGCCGCACCTTCCCGTTCACCACTTTTTCTCAAATCGCTCACTACAACTACATCCGCGTCTTTCAACACGCCATCATCGAAGGAAGACGGGTGCAAACTCTCATATTTGGAAGACGTAGACAAAAATGCAATCTTCAAAGTGTAGTTTTGAAAGGTGAGTCTATTAAAATACGCCATTAGAAGAGATTGTTATTGTTAGCATGTGGTACCTTTTCATAGCCGGCCTCAATTTGCCAGTTGGAGCTCCCAAGAGAGTAGCCTGCACTATAAGCTGCGACCTTCAGCGTGTCGTAGATGACCTTTGCAAATGAGAGTCGGCAGAATACACATGCATCGCTTTGAGTGACATTAGGGAAAAGGGCATATGTTATTCAAACGATTTTATAAATATCGTACCATTTGCTCACGATATCGCACTTGTTGAATTTTGTCGATGCAAAGTTTGACGTCCTTCAGATTATAGATAGGCCGCCATCGTTCAGATGACAATTCTCTGGACGTGTGAGTGATAGGAGAAAATCTTATATATTGCTGGTTGAGGAAAAATCGACAGTGTAATATTTTGCAAATAGATGATGTGTCTAGGCAATCCTTACATCTTATCTTGATATGTTCGCCCTTTTCCGGAAGGCAATGAGCCGAAATAGTGAACAAGTTCTTCCATCAACTGTCTATACGGATGTGACAGCCACAGAAAAGGCCATCATTATTGGGCACTGACGGCGTGTTGATTAGCTCTGAACCTCCGATTCTCTCAAGTAAAAACGTACCGCCCAAACTCCACCACCGGCTCCGTCGCAAATATTTTCCCTTTGAATCCCAAATATTCAGTCAAGAACGGCAAGCCCAACATATGATTATGGTTGGTAATCAATACAAAATCTATAGTTGAAATGTCTATGAGCGAAAAGTCAGGAGATCTGAAAATAAACGTAGGCAATCCTTGGCCAGCCTCAATATTCGGGTTGGATTTTGCCTTTGAGCTGCCGTCTAGGGATTCTGATAATATAAAAGAATAGATGTCCTCTGGTGCAATAGACAAGTCGTCGTCTTCCGTGAATGCAGCAGGTGTTGTGTTAGTGGCGGAAAACGTATTCAGTTCGAGGGGACAATTGAAGAGTATGGACATTTGGCGGAGTTTGAGAAGAAAACAATTCTTCGAGTGAAATGCATATCCAAGGCTTTGAAGTTTCATGGTGGGGGAGCAAAGGGATTCAACCAATGGGTTAAGGTGTGCTTCGAATAGTAAAGTAGGCGTGGCGCGTTCAGTAAAAGCAGTCAGCAGAATTGTCAACACCCACGACGTCACTTGCCCGAACAAACCTACATTCCGCCATGCCGAATGAAACGAACGCTGCTTCAAAAAAAGTCGAGAGCTGTGATCACACAGAACTTCAGCAATGCTTGTTGAAAAACAATAACGACCGCTCAAAGTGTATGAAAGAGTGGGAGGACTTCCAAAAGGCCTGTCGCGAAAAGTCCAAGTATGATCCTCATAGCGACCTGTATCTTTTTTTTCTCTTCTCTTTTTCTTTTTTTTTCGGCCATTGAATTTTGATTCATAAAATTACCTTGAATCATATTCTTCAAAGGAAAGTTACACTCGGCGCTAAAGAGTGCGATTCGGAGGTCTGCTATAGGTGAACATGATGATACGGCGAATATAAATCGGTGGAAGAGAACTTTCCAAAGCCTAGATCACCTCTGGGTTTTCGTTAGAAATAAGCAACTGAGCTCCCCACGCATTCAATACAAGCCGTTTTTATAATACATTTGTAAACTGCAAGAGTGACATGCTCTGCCAATGTGTAAATGTTAATTCAACTAATATATTATATTGAGGGAGCAGAATGCCACTGTCTTTTCTTCAATCACTACCTCCTTCCTTCTCTGCTAACACATTTTTCACAGGGATATTTATGGAGGAGAATGGAAATGCAAACACATCCTCTGTATTTATTGAACTTTGCGAGTAGAATGTGGATAGGAATATATTTAGGGGTTATATACGCGTGACAATGGAAACTCGGCACGTGACAGTTTCGGTTTTAGCTCACCCTTATATGGAAACATATGGGTCACACAATCGAAATCTTGAAACTCGTAAACATTACTATTATAATTACCAACTTTATCCCTTCTACTCCCTCCGTTCCTCATCCTTACCCGCTCGCAATAATCCAACAGCAACAGTGGAGGACTTTACCTTGGAATCGCAAAGCCGCGGGAATGCGGCTCGAAACTCTGAGCTGAGACGAGGCCAGGTAAATGCCCGATTGGAATGTGTGGAAGATGCCTCTTGCTCTTAAGCATGTCTCTCGATTCGGAAAGCTGTTCCTTTGAAACAACGGACTGACTGAACTTTCTTCTTCGATTACACTTGATATGCATTTCGATTAATAGAGATGGATACCAAAATCTCGACAGGCGCAATACTTTATAGCCCTCGCCATCATTGAAGCTCTTGTCGTTCTCGGGCTGGAGTCGGGTGTATTCGTACTATATTATGGCACGGCGTAGGTCTTCAATTTTCGCGTATCTCCATCATCATTGTTTTGTCTTTATTTAGCGTCCGCTATCTCACCTACTTGCAGTTATGCAACTAAAGGTCCTGGCCAAGGCATCCCAATATACCTCATCATCTTTATCTTCTCTCAAGTTTTCCAAATCATACTTGCATGGGACTCGGTACGCATGCTTACCTGTCTCGCTTTATTCATCCGTGTACCCTTTGTTTGTTCCCTAATTCAGTTGTTTAATTTTTATGTGCATACCAAACCTTTAGGTCCGCGCCCAAAACACTATCCAGGTCATCGGCTTCATCCTCTTCAACCTCTGCTGTCTCATCTACGGTGTCTTCCAGTTCAAGCAGATAGGTGACTCCCTCGGCTCCATCGAGGCTGCCCTGGAACCTTACTTGTCAAGTTGGGAGCCGGAATGGGGCCTTAAACCGATGGATTTAAAAAGTCGGATTGATATCTATCTCATCGGAGTCACCGTGGTGATTTCCGCATGCGAGATCGTATATGTATATCTGGGGACGAGGCTGTATCAGGAGTTTGGGTATGTACCTATCTAACTCGCCCTTTGCATGTTTTTGGCGAGGTTCATTCAGCCTTTGCTATTTATACCTCTTCTTCGTATATGGATTCTTCGTTCAGGAGGGAGGAGTGGGAGGGAGGAATGGGAGGGTTGCTCATTCACTTGACGGGAGGGTTGGATATTTGAGAGTTTACTGAGGCTAATCTATCAATGGAAGAAAATTGGGACGGAAGTAGTTTTAAGTATTGGCTGGAGTGCCTTTCATTTTTAGTTTTCTGGGGTTAAATTCTCTCGATTCCTACCTGGGAAGCAAATGTGGTTTCATGTAATATCCCGCCGTGTCGGTTCGGGCACTTTAACAGCGTGCTTTGCGTTTTTCAAACCTTCTAAACTACTCTTTATTATTTTCTTTGAGCACAGTTGGACAATCTATAAGCAGATTGGTGCCGAACTCGAGATTCGAAGTGCGCAGTATTAATATTGTTCGTTTTGATTCTACTCATCTATTTACAAATCCATTGCTCACAACCTGTTTCGTCTTACCACGTTATTTTATAAATTTCAGACATGTATCGCTGGTACCAAATCTTCATCGTAATCATCAAACTCGACATATTTTTCTTTCTCGGATTCTCTATTCAATTCCTCGTGCTCGTTTTACACTCGGGTGATATCGAGTACCCTCTCACCATCTTGGCGCTTCCTTTCACGTGCCTGGTTCTATTTTTGGCGATATATGCGGTTGGTTGCTCAACTTGGGAACTTTTTGATGACGCATGTTTGGCGTGGTAATTGCGCTCTGATATTCATCACTGACCATCACCTCCACACCGTTCAGGTCCGCCACGAATCTCGCCAGCTGATGTTTGGCTTCTTTGTTGGGTTGGTAATTGGCGTGGCATATTTCACCTTCAAGCTGTACCGTATATATGACCCGTCGCAAGCTCAGAAATACGTCTTTACGAAAGATTTCTTAACGGTATTTGGTAAGTCGGAGTTTTTATCTAAAGAGTAAATTAGGAGAGCTTTTGATGCATATGGTGGGATCGAGATCAAGATTGGGAAGAAATGCGTTACGACAGTGATTTTCTCAGAGCGGCAGCCCAATATCATTGTTGGATGACCCCTTCAATTTTCTCGATTTTGTTTTTCAATTGTTTGCAGCCGCCATTAGTCTCCTCCTCTTGCTTGTGACGACCATAAACGGCATCATTTGTTTCATGAATTTTGATAAAGGACTGAAGTCGCATCGTGAGTAAATTTCCGGTTGATTAAGCTTTTGGAAGGGACGAACGGGTTGGCAGTATATGTATGCGCCTCGAATATCTTACTTTAACGTAAACGCTGTCATCTTTTCCTTAGTTCTCCGCGACGCTGCTCCAACTGAAGGCTCGCAAAGCGTACCTGATCGGATACTTGTACTGGACTAGTCATACAAGCCGTGCAGCCCTCGTTTTATTCATTTTATTTTCAACTTACTGACGAGTTTACCCTCTAGAATATTCTTGTACTCTAATTTTCGTTTGTCTTGTTGTTTGTTCGTTCTCGTGCCATATACCCGTGGTAATTCTTGTAGTTGGTTGGTCGTTGCAATGTGAGAAAGGATGATAAAAGGCGGATGTTAGCATGGAGAGGTGAAATGGGCATGGAGAGAACTCATCCCATGTGGATCGTATAGGTTTGGATTTTAAGATCTTTTAGGGTTTTTACTCTGGCTTGTTATAAATAACTTGGCCGGACCTTTTGCTTACACCCAGGCATGCGAGGACTGGTACCGCTGGCGATCACCTTGGTCCTGTGACTTTTCTTTTCTTTTTTTTTCTTTTTTTTTTTCTTTTCCTTTTTTATTTATTGTTAATGAATAAAAGATCTGGTCTAAAACCTAGTTTATGTCGTGTAAGGATCTATCTATACCTTTGCTATCACGAGCTGGCGTTTCTGGCCTGCAAGCACAAAACTGCAGTTATAAATTTGAAAGGAAATTCAATGTTGAGAATTGTGTCAATTGCTATGGGATATTAGATGCACGCTTACGTTGTCGAGTTTGCGAAAGAAGGAGATTTCAAAGGGGTTTTACAATAGTCATGAATAGTAGCAGCGTCATATATGCCATAATTAATTAATTATATTGTTAGTGGGCCAATGGTTGAGCTATGCTATGTAACGCATTTTTTTTTTTTTAATACTTGAAGCCACTTTGCTACCATCGATTATATGCTAAAGATCAAGTACGTGATCACCTCGACCACCACCACCACCACCACCACAGCCAGTACCCAAAAATCTCCAAGCAGCCCTTTGGAGCCACTCGTCGGGACGGGCGGGATCGACGGGAACGGTCCCAAGCTCGTCTCTGCCCCGGGCACCGACGTGCTAGCATTCGGCCTGTGCCAGACATCCCATTCCGTCTTTCTCTGATCGCCTGTCATCTCCTGCGAACACTGCACTTGCACCCAGTCGACCTCCATCCGGTAGATTCTGTTGACATCGCTCCAGTCTGTCGGGCCGCCTGCCCAGTTTGTCGTGTCGGGAGAACCACTGCCGCCATCCCAGACGCTAAAGTGCCACTGTTTATTTTTAATTCGGGAAGATTTTGTTGAGACCATAGCGTTGAAGGAGCAAAAAAAAAAAAAAAAAGTGGAAAAGCACAGTAAAATCACCTGCTGCGGTCTACTAAACATATCAGACTCGTTCAGCTCCAACACCCCCATGCACTGCCCGTCAACAAACCATCTGGCCTGCATATCGCCCCAGCTGATCATGTACTCGTGGAACGACGCGTTCAAATCGCCCAGTTGCGGCATATCAAAGTACTTGCCGTGGGTCCAGTCAATCACGTTGTTGTAGTACCAGTTCGTCTGAACCTGATGCGGCGACTTACCGACGAACTCAAAGTCCAGCTCGTCGCCATGCTTGTTGCGTGTGATCCAAGAGGAGACTACGCCGGGCGAGGAACTGGCGGTGCGGAGGCGGGCGGTGAGGTTACCTTTGACAATAGATCTTTTTGAAAGGGTGGAGCATATTTCAAATTTGAGATTGGTGTAAAATGCAATTTTTTTTTAAAAAAAAAAAAAAGTTTAAAGAAAAGCCAGCATACCTGATACTCGATACTGTGGCCCCGAATCCTTGATATTTGCCATACTGATTCGGTTTTGTCATATCTTGGTGCATCTCAAGCACCAGCATCCCATTGCTGATGTAAGCGTAATTCGGCTCAAAATCCGACGTCCTAGATCGCAAAAAAGTTGAGCTTATTTTTAATAAACGTACATTACTTGACTTTTTATTACTACCAACATGTATTTGATTTTGGATCGAGACACACAATTGACACACCAAAACTTAATACAATAGTGGCATGACTGACCAATTTGCCAGAAACGGGCTCCCGGAAAAGTTAGTCAACGGCACCAAGGTCGTCGGATCATTGAAATCATCGCGGAACGAGACGCACCCGGGCGAGGGCATACACGAGTCGGCGGAGAAGGAATTGAAGGGTTCGCATCCCGCAGCGCAGAGGCTGGGTTCCGAGTGGCACCAGCCTTGGTTGCAGCAAGGGGTTTCCTGTATAAAATGTCAGCCATTGCTTATTCTAATAATAAAAAAGAAGAGGGCTTTGCTTGTAATTGAGACGAGTGAATAAATTCGGACCTTGGGACAGATGTGTCCATAATGCTCGCAACCGGTAGCGGCGACACGAGCGACACACAAGGCCAAGATGGTGAATAAGATGGTTGACTGCGTTGTATGGAGTGATTTAGAAAAACCAAGCTTAGGGTCGGTTTACTCGCGAGTTCCTAATCAATTATTTACCTTGCCAGAAAGCTTCGAGATCATGGTATGGATGGTGGCGCAAGAGTGGGTGGGTGGATGATGGTCTTTAGGCTTTATTGGTCTATTTAGTGAAAGCACCTAGCCATCAGGCAATTTATCAAGCTCGCGTGAAGCAAAATGGCACAAATTACTTCATGACGAGCCAAGAAGGTCGAAAGGATGACATCAAGAATCTCGGCTTTGATGGAAGCCCTTATGATAATAGACTATTTTTCCAAAATCGACATAGAAAATAATAAATATAAAAGCATTGGGTGTTACCGAGCAAACGATCATTCTATATACATTTTTAAAACGAACTACCTTGCACTTTTTTTTTTTTTTTTTTATAGCTTGTCTGGAGAAAGAATAATACCAAAACGGCGTGATGTGTTTAAATATACGCGTGAGATCTGACGTCATCAACGTTCAACGTGATTTTTGAAATTGCCCAATGGAGTTTGACCCTCCCAAAAATTTCACATTGCACTATTCCCACAATCGTACGCCAGTATTTCAAAACACGTATTTATAATAATTTGTTGGACATATCAATTTCGATCGGGCCACTGGACATGGATCGGAAGTCACGTCCAAATTGTCTTCTACCAGTCCATGTTCTAATTCGACGCCTGGTCTCTTTTTTTGCCTTTTTTGACGGCCCGAGCGCTGTTGGAAAACCATCTATTCTTTTATCACTTACCGTGTTTACGTCAAGCAATACCGTTAACTGATTCACTGGGCTGGCCACGTCACGTGACTGTTCACGTGGCGTAACACCATATTATTTCTTATATACCGCAGCCCACGCAGCCCGACCCTCAACTACCAAAATGTCCGCCGTCCGGGATCTCAAGATTAAAACTGGGGTTGTGAAGCGGTAAGCTTTTTGTTTTATCTTTTCGGCCACCATTGGGAGAGGGGGGGGAGTTTCGTGGGAACGCGCCGTTCGGTTGTCGCCTGATCTGGGGGTTATTCCTGATTCCATGCCCCACATAAAGTGTTGATCCCACCAATACAAGTATTCAAAAAATTGTTCTCTTTCGCTTTGACGGATCCCAGCACCCACAAGGAGCTACTCTTCTACGTCAAGGAAGCTGCGTATCAGCAGCAGAGGATCGACAAGATCGTCGCCGCCGGCGCCGACGAGCATGACGTGCGCAAGCAGGTAAGACGCTCAAGCTTGGAAAGACGCTCAAGCTTGGAAACCTTGATATTTGGTAGAGTATTCCACACGTGAACTCATTCTCGTTTCCCCGAACGTGTCGTTAACAGAAGGAGGTCTTGGAAGAGACCACCACCATGATGCCGGACGTTAAGAAGCGACTGGCTGACGCGTACAAGACCCTTCTGGAGTGTATAGTATGTGTTTTTTTTTTTTGGGGGGGGGGGAAGGGAGGAGAGACTTTTACCATATCTCACGCGATTCGCCCTGATCCACTCTTTATTTCTAGCAAGACCCGCAATTTGAGGGCACTCAGGAGCTCACGGACGCACGGGCTGTGCTGGCAGAAGTCGAGATTGAGGACTGATCCATAACTATCAGTTTCATATATGGTATCGTAAAATGGCGTTACAACTGTCGTGGAGAAGAAGGGGCCATCGACTGCATGGTTGAAAGAATTACGAATTGAACAAGATGAAGGGGCAGTGTGAATCAGAAGAAACGCGCGCACGTTCTGAGCCATGGCACTGTTCTGTATCTTTAGTGCATGTATCATATACCAGTTTCTGTTGCACTTATCATTGATTCGTTGCATACTTTTTTAAAAACAAACAAACAAACAAACAATCAATCAATCAATCAATCAATCAATCAAACACAGAATAATGATTATTAAATTATTATTATTATTATTATTGGGAGGAGGAATGGCGTGTACATGAAGAGGTGGCTCAAATAAGCCAAAATGATTGAAGGGCATAGCAAAAAGAAACATGTATTTAGTGAATGCAATATAATAGCGTTAAATCGAAAAGAAAGCAAACCGGGTGACTCTACATCACACTTGTTGTTCCAAGTTCTAACCATATGTTCAAATTCGTTAATGTATAATGAATGGCATGTCAGTCAAAGATAATTTAAAAAAAAAAAAAGAGAAACAATGAAAAAAAAGGAAACAAAGAAGCGGCTAGATGGGCGTTTTCTGAGAAAGGCGTCACAGTTTCAAAATTTCAACAAACCGCACAAAATGTACACGCCAACCTGATACTGAATGAGATTAATTACAAATGCTCGCACGACATCTTGTCTTTCATCATGCCGCTCATTTATAAACCAAGACAAAACGGCCCAAAAACACCCACGTAACCCTCTACACCCACAAAAATGTCTATTACGACTACTGTCATATCCCCATTCCGACTTTGCCATCACTATTCACTACAAACTACGCCGAGAAGACGTTGTTCGCCTCCATAATGCTGATGAGGCCCTGCAGTGGTGTCAGGTCCCTCTTATCGATGAGATCAAACTCTCTGGAGAAGGCGATGAAGTGAGCAAAAAGCGAATTAAGGTGTCCCTCCTCGTTAAGGCACAGAACCTGCGTGTAGTGATAGTGATAAATGTGCACAAAGAGGCGAAACAGTTGCCGAAAAATAGACTTGATGACCGAGAGGAAGTCTGGCGGGAAATCGATGTCTGAAAATTATATATTGTGATCGTGGAAGAGAAAAATTATAAAGAAATAGTGAGCGGGAAATAGATTGCATCAGTGAGAAAGGAATCAAAAAGGTTGTAATGATCGATCAATTTGTACATTGTCGTATTCCATGTATTTTCCCTTTTCATTAACATGTTTACTAGTTACTTTGTAACCTTTTTTAAAGCCATTCGGTTTTTTTGTCTGTGTGGTGCTATTTCTTCTTTCACAATCTATATCTTCCCCATAGAGCTCTGCAAAAGCTATCACGCCGTCACCCATTACCTCAAGATTGCTTTCACTTCCGTCTTGACAATGTAATTTATCCTCTATTTGCATCCTTCCAAAGCCCAACCCCCCATCAGGTTAAAAAACTATCAACATACCAGCCTTGGTCGGGAATACGTTCTCGTCTGTCAGCAAATTCTGTATCCAGGTGGTCATGTAGTCAATGTATTGTGGAGCGTTCGGCTTTGAAGTCTTCCGTGTCGCGTCCACCCACGTGTACTCGATACTGTTTGATGGTTGAACGGTGTTTTTTTTTTTTTTTTTTTTTTTTTTTTTTTTTTTTTTTTTTTTTTTTTTTTTTTTTTTTTTTTTTTTTTTTTTTTTTTTTTTTTTTTGATTCTTTTTTTTTTTTTTTTTTTGTATATATCCTTTTATGAAATTCTTTTTCTTCTTCCTTTTTTCT
>RBNK01000496.1:0-24927 GCA_003990785.1 Endogone sp. FLAS-F59071 | reverse complement strand
ATCATTACCTCTTATCTTATCTATATTTATTTATTACTTTATATCTTAATAGCAAAGCAAAATAAGTAAAATAATAAACTAATTTAAAATCTTATTATAAATCATTTATATAATATATATATATATAATTAAAGTATATATTAGTTTTACTTATAATTAACTTATTGTAATCTCAAAAGGGTAAATTTCAGTAGAAAAACTAGTAAAGTCTATTAGGAAATAGTATATCAATATCTGCATATCTTAGATTGATATGTTCTTTGATAATCTTATTAATAATTTTAGATATGTAATTTTGAGATTTAAGTATTAATGATCTATTCTATAAAGCTATTTTAAGGTTATTATATATTGTGACAAATATACTAATAATTGGTCATTTGTCCATATATATCAAGTAAGAATGCTCAGAGTGTTAGATGTGATATCTCTCTTTACATATTCTTACTACAGCTAAACATGTTGTACTCTTCAGGCTTTATTATGACTAATATTAAGATATTCTAAGACTCTGTGTAAACTGATTTATTTAGATAGAAATAAAGAGGGTATTTATATAAAATTGAAGAACTAAAAGACTTCACTACAAAGATAATAATTTAGTCATTGCAAATTACATAGTCACTGCTGGAGTAGTGTCCTCACTACTATAGTAAGTAGCATACATCTTTTGTAGTATCCTCACTACTAAAGTAGATAGCTTGTAGCTGTGAATATAGTCATATAGTATAAATATTCAAAAATGGAAGATAACTATAACTAAATTAGATATAGTGGTAAGTTTATAGAAATCAAACAATTTGAGGGTTAGCCATCATATCTGGGGGCTCAACTGGAAAAAGCTTATCCTCGAGACTGGATAAAAGTAAGGTAATCTTATTTTTAACAGCTTGGCAGATTTGAGTAATCTCTACATAAGTAAGTTTTGCAATATCAATAGTTTTTCTATAAAAACTGGCAAGAATTTATAACATCTATCTTAATGTGTGAAAATAGCTCAGCCTTGATAGTTGCAAAAGCAGCTCAGAGTATATCTTTTGCTCTTGCTTATTTTTGGTATATGTCATAGTTTTATACAAAGTTAGTTATGTTATCTTGCATTCTAAGCCACTATGCTGAATTTCTAAGTCAATAGAGGGTATTGTTCTAGCCTATATATCTAAATAATAAATAATTATATATGTCTGCCTGCAGTTAATAAAATGTTCTTTATCTAATTCTCTATATCTTCTCTAATTTCTCTTCTCATCAACCAAATTACTAGATTATAGTACAGTGTTGCATTCATTGCTGTACCCTATCTTAGGCATTCAATAATGGTATTCTACTAAGTGCGTCGGTATTCTAGTTTGTCATTCCTTTTCTGAATTTCACCATGAAGTCATATTCTTAAAGTATTATAATCCAATATATATATATTTTACTTAGATTAGGTCTGTTAAACAACTATTTAAGTGCTGAATAGTCTGTGATAACTTCAAAATGTCATCTAATAGGTAATTTCTAAACCACTTGACTGCCTATATAACTGTAAGATACTCTAATTTAGTTGATTCATAATTTTTCTCAACACTGCGAGTTCCTCTACTTATATAACAAATTACCTATTCTAGACCTTTGGTATTATCTTATAAAAGGATTATGCCTACTCCTACTGCACTTGCATCTATATACAGCTTAAAAAGCTTGGTCCAGTTTGGTTTTGTCAATACAGGTGCTGTTGCTAGAGCCTTCTTTAATACATTAAGTATCTCCTGCTTAAGTTTGCTTTATTTTTCATCAATTTCCATCCAGTTGTAGCTTTTTATAAGGGTTATATACAGGGGTTTGACTAGGCTTATAAAATTTTATATATATTGGCAGTAGTATAAAGCTAATCTCAGAAAGATATGCATCTCTGTTTGGTTCATAAGTTATTTGAATTTGATAACAGCTTTCACTTTGACTGAGTCAGTTTGGATTCCTTCTTTGTCAATAATATATCTAAGTATCATAACTTTCTTGGCAGCAAATGTATACTTCTTTAGTTTTAAATAAAGATCTACAGTTCTCATTTGATTAAATACTTCACATAGTACCTTGATGTGATCTAGGAATGTCACTATAAATATTGTGATATCATTGATGTAAACCAGTAGTGTTTTTCTAATAAGGTTTCTAAAAATCTTGGTTATCATCTTTTGAAAACTTACTAATGTATTTTTAAGTCTGAACAGTATTTGTAAATATTTCCAATAACCTTGCAGTGTTATGAATAAGGCAATCTCTTATAATTCTTCATCGAGTCCTATCTGATAATATCTACTAGTCATGTTGAAAGTAGTATAAAGGCTTATGCAAACTGGTATTTTCAAAAAGATATTATCAATTCTTGATATTGAGAATATATCTCTTTTGATGATGTCATTAAACTTTCTGAAATCAGTATATATTCTTGGAGTAAAGGTTCCAGCTTCTAATTCTTTTTTTAGTATAATAATGTTTAGGAATCTCTATAGGCTATCTGTTTCAGCAGCTATTCCTCCTTTAACTATATCATCAATTTCTTCCTATTACCATTTAATGTATACGAGTAGTGTTCTATATAGTGCACATTTGATTGGTAAGTACTCTTGGACATTAATATAATGAAAGTACTTTAGTAGCTTCAAGTTGATCTTCTTGAAAGTTGTTGTGAAGATGTTAGAATATTCATTGATGAGTGATTTCAGTTTATTCTTTTCTTCTTTGCTAAGTTGTTTTCCAATTATATAAGCCTTCTTATTTGACATCTTGGGTACATGTTTGAGATCCATTACAATTTTTACAATATTAGCCCCAGTCAATCTAAATCCTCTGTTTCCTCTGACTGTTTCTTCAAGATTGGTCACTTCTACTATTTTGCTGGTCCAGATAGGTATGATTATTAATTGCATAACTTGATCTTCTCTGTAAAGTTTGGCCATATTAAATCAATGTCAGTTAATAACTACTATCTTGATTTTACCTATATAATCTGTGTCAATTACTCCTGCATCAATTGTAATTCTGGCAACTGCAAGGGAACTCCTTGGTTTGATCTGACTGTAATGTCCTTGGGGTATTTTCATGGTGATTTCTATTCTGACTATATATGATTCTTCAGGTTGCAGTTTAATATCCTTGATGATAGAGAGATTAAATCTAGCAGCTTGTTTACTTTTTCATTCTAATAGCTTGGCTTTCTAGTTAGTCTATTTAATCTGCATTATGAAGAATTTCTTCTGTTTATCCTTATCATCACTATCTATTATCTACAGGTAGACTTCTCTTTCTAAGTTGATAAGTATTTTATAACAATGTCCCTTCCAAGTAATTTACATTTTACATGCTTCGAGGTTGATCATTGCATATATCTTCTTCAACCAGTTGTTTCCAATAATGAGATTATATAAGGTAGTATCAACCACTATTGCTGACACTGAGATGATAAGTTTACCAAAGTAGATAGGTAATTTATATACTTTGTCAAGTAGTATTACAACATATCTATCTGCTACTATAATTGTTATAGTTATAGCTTCTTCAATCTACCATCCAAGTCAGTTAAGCATTGTTTTACTGATAATGTATCCTCTAGCACCTATGTCAATGATGTATAATATCATAATTTCTTCAATTTGATATTGTGAGTATACTAAGGAATTTTGTGATTCATTGTCTTCTGATTACTATGCTGCATTGATCTCTACTACTTTATATCCAAATTGTGCATCACTTATCCCCTTTCTAATTTGCTGTTGGAATGTTGAAAATTTAGTGAGTTGTCCTATTTTAACTGGGATTATCATATCCTCTATTTCTTTCCATATATCTAGACTATATTTCTTGGATTTTCATAACTTGTGTTCCTTATTTCCTTCACTTATAGGTGCCTCAGATATTGATATGTCTTCTCAGATAATGTAGTTAACTTTTTCTTTGAAGAGCTTATCTTGTTTATCACTATTGAATTCATATTCTTATACTCATTATGCTATCTATGGGGTTTTCATTATATAGGGAGATCTTACTTTCTTAGGATGTCCAGGTTTTCATTTTCTTGTATAGCTAGAAATGCTTCTATCTGATTGTATTCATCTTCACTATCAAAGTCTTCTTCTTCAAAGGTAATAATATTTATCTGAGTTCATTCTTGAGTTCCTGGTTAGGCAATCCTACTTATTTCTATTATATATCTAGAAGTATAGTGCTCTTTTTCTCTACATCTCCTATATATTCTTATATCTGATTGGGTATAATCTCTAGATATATACCCATCTTAGTTACACCTGAAGCACCTTGGATTCCTAATTGGATATATATTTAATCTAATTGTAAGGGTCAGATTTGCTATAAATCATTGAACCAGTTGTTATGTATCAATTTACCTTTTAAGGTCTGAAATGTATATAGTCATCCTGCTTATTTATTTAATAAGGTTGTTTATGGCTAAGTCTTTTCGTGAGGCTGCTCTCTAGTTAACTATAGCTGGTATAATAATAGATATAACTGCTGGTATTATATAGGGTTCTTAGAGGTTGTTCAGCAGTATCTGTTATATTATATCTTAATTTAGATTTTATATAACTCAATATCTCTATACATAATCAACCTTCTATATATAGTTCAGTCTAACTAAGCTGGAGTATACTTAAAAAGCAATTTTTTAGTAAAGTTTATTTATAAAAGACTGCTCGATGATGAGGTCCTGGTTAGCTACTGAATATCCTGCAAGGTCTATTGCATGCTAGATTTTTATATAAAAGATAAGTAGGCTTTCATTCATCCTTTAATATATTGATGCTAGCTGATCTTTCATACTTTGCTATATATTAGCTATATGGTAGATAGCTCTTAACTATGTGATAGTATTAGTGAAGATTACTGTGGTATTAGTCTCTATATTTGCTCCTCCTACTCCTACATTAAATTCTCTGTTTACTGCTATGATAAGTATTGCAGCATCATATGTAATCTTGGTAAGTTCTCATAAGACTGCTTCTAGAATGTTTACTTTTGTAATATTGTTAAACTGTCAGATTACATTGTAAATCTATAAGTTTTCAATAAACTTAATTACTGATTCAGCTAGTATATAACTAGTGAAGGTTAGTAGTCTTTTTGTTATTTTATATATATTGATTTCTAGTTTGTCATCTAATTTATTGTTAGATGTTTCATAAAATAATACTTGTAGATTGTTACCAAAATCGATAGCTGATTCTTTGTCTGATGATAACCTATCATATACTATCAGAGAGGTAATAGATTCACTTATTTTACTATAGTTGCTATCAAAGGGGTCAAGTATAATGAATTCTTCTTCTTTAGAGCTAGAGCTGTTCAGTGATCTTCTTCATATAAAAAGTAAGGGTATCCTTCAGTAATCTGTCTTGAACAATGCTGTCTTCTACTATGGGTATGCTATTGTTACTTGAAGGGGTAGTTTAGTCATACTTAAATAAAGATATAAGAGTTAGTCTTTTGATAACTTTCCTGCTAGTTGACACTAAGATGTGATAAATATACTAATAATCAGTTATTTGTCCATATATATTAAGTGAGAATGCTTAGAGTATCAGATGTGATATCTCTCTTTATATATCCTTACTACAGCTAAATATACTGTACTCTTTAAACTTTACTATAACTGATATTAAGATATTTTAAGACTCTATGTAAACTGATTTATTTAGATAGAAATGAAGGGAGTATTTATATAAAATTGAAGAACTAAAAGACTTTGCTATAAAGATAATAATTTAGTTATTGCGAATTATATAGTTACTACTGGAGTAGTATCCTTACTGTTGTAGTAGGTAGTGTATATCTTTTATAGTATCCTCACCACTAAAGTAAGTAA
The DNA here is from genome assembly GCA_003990785.1 of Endogone sp. FLAS-F59071. Taxonomy (NCBI): domain Eukaryota; kingdom Fungi; phylum Mucoromycota; class Endogonomycetes; order Endogonales; family Endogonaceae; genus Endogone; species Endogone sp. FLAS-F59071. The sequence continues at coordinate 19,064 of RBNK01000496.1, read as the reverse complement.
CTTGCAGCTGTAGACATAGTCATATAGTATAAATATTTAAAAACAGAAGGTAACTATAACTAAATCAAGCATAGTAGTAAGTTTGTAGAAAGCAAACAATTTGGGGGTTAGCTATCATAATATAATAAGTAGAATATTTATTATAGAAATAACTAAGATAAATTTAACTTTAATTTAACTAAATCTTTATTTAAGTAAAATATTAGAGCTATTTATACAAAATTAAACTAGAATATAAGCTAATAAAATAATAATAACCTAAGTATTAATAGTATAACAAATATACTAATAATTGGTCATTATATATATGTATATCAGTTAGATAAAAATACTACATATCTCTATTTTGAGATGTTTTAAACAATAAAAATACTATCTCTGTTTTGAGATATTTCAAAAACTCTGACTAGACTGATTTATTTAAATGGAAATAGAGAGGGTATTTATATAATTTTGAAGGACTAAGGAAACTAAGAAAAGATAGCTTTACTACAAAAATACTATCTGATTATTGCAAATTGTTAGATAATCTGAATTACAAAAAACAGCTCAAAGAGATGACCTGATATCTAAGAGATAATCAGTGATAGATAAGATCAGGAATCATCACTAGAAGGTTACAAAATATTCTTGAAAATTAGGCAAGTTACTTATCAATTGTTATATCTAGAGGATTAACTAAAAGGTCTTATCCTCAAGACTAAAGGTAAATAGACTATATGAGAGAAGCTAATAAAATAAGCTCCTCTGAATATAAGTATCTGAAATTATATATATAGTCTATATAGTAAGTATAATATTATTACAGTCTTTAGTTAAATTTGTCTAAGTTATTCAAAAATATAAAAATAAGAAAATAATATTCTTGATAAAGATATTACTAAATAAAGAAGTAGCTCATCATATTTCTATAAACAAATAACTTCTGGATATAAAATAAAATAAAAGGAATAATAAAATAATAATATATCAAATAATATCCAAATATAAATAAATAAAATAGATATTTATTAAAGATCACTAAAAATAATAAAAATGATATAATAATGTCTGATCTGAATACAAGAGAATAAGTTATTGAGATGATAAATGAAATATATATTAGATAAAAATATATTATTATTCAATATAATGAAAAGTAAAAAAAAAAAGAGATAAAATCAATCAATCGAATAAAAAATAAATGAAATAATTGTTCGATGAATAAATAACTGAATAAAATAGACTCTGGGGGTATCAAAATATTAAAAAAAATATATATATATATATAACTGAAGACCTGGGCTCACTTTTCTTTCTCTTTTTCTATATTATTATTGTATATACTGATCTATCTAGGTATGTAAGTATATTTGTTTAGGTATATAGTTGTTCTGGATTTATAATACTTGTCTTTTTTATTTTGGTTATTTTGACTTCTTTTGTTTTTGTTTTTCATTATAGATTACACTAGAATCCTTAAGAATCTCTCTACATAGTATATATATAATTCATTCTACTAATTTTGATAAGTAAACTCTAGATTTTATCATATGTGGCAGTTGCAGTATAGTACATTCCTTATGATTCAGGTATGTGATTTATTTGTTTATACCTAGGGGTTAATGTTTTGTTTACTGCAAAGCTTGTTTTCAGATGCCAGCTAATTTGTTTATCTATTTTCCTTCTAACCCTTTAGTTATTTAGCAGATTAGATCTTTGGTCAGGTGTTCTCTAGCTTTTTTATTCATTAGTTATTTGAGCTAGGGTTATAACTATTAATAATGAGGTAAGTAATTCAAGTGTATATATGTATATACATGTCTGAATACTATATGTCAGTCTTACTGAATCTTATTATAAAGTGTTGGTTATAAGATCTTAGAGTATGAAATTCATGAATGATTCTGTTTTTTTGATAATTTGCTTTCAGCAATTTGTTTCTTAACTAGAGGTCTTATTATATGTTTTGCTTTCTTATTGTTTAAATTTATCTGTCCTTTCTCTCTAACAAGAGTTGTCTACTTGGGTCAGCAATAAGGTATCTCTTTCTAGGTAAGTTCTTGGGGTTGCATTAAGATTCGAGTATGGGTACTTATTCACATATGATTCTAGTAGGTATAAAAATAGAGTTGTCTAATATCTGTCTTTTTGTAACTTTAAAAAGTCTTCTAAATCATATATTACTTCTTTCTCTATACTTTTACTATAACTTCACAATACCAATAATATCCAGTTACTCTTAATAATTTCATAGAGTCAAGTCCTTCTTCAAGTATTCTTAGTAAACATTACCAAGATAATAATGATAGTTATAAGGTCATTTATAGAAGTTCTCTCACAAGTTTTTGTTCTCAAATTATGGTAGACAGTAATGGTGATGATGGTAAGTATTTTTTGATGAGCTCTAGTATTCTAAGCAAATATCTTTGAGATATAGTAGATTCTGAGGACAATGATATCAATTATCCTCCCAAGTATCAATAGATGGGTAGATAGATATAAGGTATCTATTATGATCTATTGGAAGTACTCTTGATTATTACTAATTTCTTTTCTTATATATTTTAAACTTCTAGCATCACTAGCTCCTTCTGTACATTATATTGATTCTCTAATCTTTAGCAGTTCAATACTGAGTCCTTTGGATGTAAATGCAAATATAGATATGAATATAGATTAGTCTAACATCTTAGTCATTAGTGCTACTGAAAATGACAATAATAATAAAGAATATAGTTCTAGTCAGTAGTAAGGGTTTCCTGTGGCTAAGGCTTTTAGCTAGTATTCTAACAATAATAATAATGATAATGATAACAAAGTGGCTACTCAGCTACTTCCAGTAGTTGATGACATGATGCAATATTCTATCTGAGGTATGTACTGTAGTAGGTATATATCTTTCTAAAGTATTTTATTTACTGACAGTTTTCTTATTCTATGTTTTTATTATATTTTATAAATTATTTGTAGACTTAACAACTTCTAAGAGATGCTCTGATACTAAGGTTGATGATGAGAGAAGTTCTGAACCAGCTTTGAAGTCTAATTCTAATATTAATTTTTTTTCTTCTACAATTCTATCTAATATTAATAAGAAAAAAGAATTTTCAGAGGTTGATTAGGTTAGTTGATTAGGTTAATCAATCAATATCCAAGTAGATCTAAATAAATAGCTTTACTTCTATGTATTAATCAAGAGCTACATAATTTATATATATCCCCCTATCCATCTATCTGTTCATCTCTTCATCTATCTATTATCTCATCTCATTTATCTGTTCACCAGCTCACTACCCCTTCCTATATATCTATCTCTTTTAACTACTCTTTACTACTTTATTATTGTTATCTTATTCATCTCTATACTATCCTTTATAGCTAGTAAGTAATATTTTACCAATAGCAACAATTCATCTAGTAAAGTTTTATTATACTTATCAGAATTTCTAAATTTATTTTTACTATTTTTGTTTCTTAACTATTCAATTAAACTTTTACAGATATTACCTCTATATTTTATAAAAACTATTTTTGTTGTTATGTTCTGTTATATTTTATTATAACTGTCTTCTATTCCTCACTCTTCTACCTCAGATAATTAACATTTTTCTTTACTCTTTTATATTTGTAGAATCAATTATATATATCTATAGAGTGGTGTTGTATTGCTATTTTTAAACTTTTATATTCTTTCTCTTTATCATTAGAGAAAACAAATATTATAAATAAAGCTTATATTGTATTGAAGAGCAGTGATCATTATGTACATATCTAATACTACAGTATGATTAAGATTACCTAATATATATTCATTTTATAGTATTAAATAAACTATATTAGGCCTATATATGAATATAGGAGATCTATAACAATATACTTTTTATACTTCTTTTTACAATCTTTTTATATATTGTGATAGAATATATAATATGTAATATCAATTTTGATTATAGTTATATAATTTGTAGCAATGTTATAACTCTCAGTATTATTATAATCTATAGTATTATTATAAACTATAATATTGCTCTGATCTAATATATTATTCTATTATTAAATAATGTTATAACCTAATATATTATTTACTATTATATCTTAGCCAATTAATTTATATCTTATATTAAGCTAAGTTAATTAGAAATTCAAGTAGTAACTTAAGTAGCTGTCCTTATAGCACTTTGTAATTTCTTATAAATACCCTACTTACAATTATTAATAAAATTTAGACTGTAATAAGCTAAGGAAGCTTATAATAGATAATTCAAAGAATACTTAAGACTTACTCAAGAAGTAAGCAATTAAGATAGTTTTGAAATTCTAACAGATATATCTTTATTTAATTGATTATACTTATTCTTACCAGTTAATACTTATATTACCCTTTAATATCAGGAAACTATTTTCAGTTCAGAGTCTATAACTAGCATCCATACTTGTAGGCTGTTTACAAACTGTTTGCAAGCTGTTCTAGCTAGTTCATAGTTTGTGATATTATTTTAGAGGTGTTCAAGGTTCATGATATTATTTTAGTAGAGTTTTAAAGTAGTTTATAGCTGTTTGCTAATAATAGTTTATAGTCTATAACTAGTATCTATGTCCATAGCTATTTTATTTGTAGCTCTTAGTAAAATAGTTTACAGCTCTTAGTAAAATAGTTCATAGATTAATTAACTATTTTTCTAATGAAGTTACTACTATATAACTTACTAAGATTTCTAAAATATTTCTTCTACACTTACTCAATTCTGAGTATTTCACTATTAATATATTTTAGTCTATTATAATATTAACTCTTTTGTCCTTTATCTGTCACAGTTTAGTAAGATATTGCAACAGATTATGAGCTCTGAATAGTTGTACTAAATATAAATATCTTATTCAGTAATTGTTTTATCTCCTTCTCTAGCTTCTTTATAACATTCTTTATAAGTTGATATAGTTGGAATATACTATGTTGAAAATGGTTCAAAGTACTGGGCTTGTGCTTAAATAGCTAATAAATCCATTTAGCTATTCTAGCAGTATAGGTGGGGAGTGCTTTTTGAAAGGCTTATTGGCAGATCTTCCTATCCTTCCAGTTCTAGATATATTCAACTTCTTCTTCTCAAAGTTGTATAATTCAATAATACTCCTTTTATTTACTAATTCACATCAAGTACTGTCTTTTTTGAATATTGTATAGGATTGATTGAGTCTTCTGTAAAGTCAATTTTTTTATTTCTTCGAGATCTTCCAGGGGTTCTATATGTTGATATGTCTCAATCAGGCTAACTCAGACTTTATAGAAGTTATTCTAGTAGAGTATAGTATTTCTTGAGGTAGTTTTGATGAATAGTATAGAGTAGAATCATTCTTGTCATTTTTTATAACTTATATATTATTTCTTTTATACTTATGATATAGTATAGTCTTTTTCATTTTGGATCTAACTTTGCTGACTATAATAACTTTACTATATTCTAGTATAGTAAGACTTAGTCACTAATCTTCAACTTTTTAGTCTCCTTATATTCTTTATTATAATTCTTCTTTTAGCAATCTTGTGTGATAGTGATAAATTTCTTTGCTTTGTTTTAGATATCATATTTTTCTCAAATTTTCTTTGTTACACAGTATTCTATTTATACTTTTCAGGGGGTGTAGCTGAGTTCTGGGGTAGTTATCTCTTAGTCTACTAGCTGATAAGCTTTTCATCTATAAACTAGCTTAAAAGGAGTAAACTTTGTTATCTCCTATTTCATTATCTATAGTGCAAATAAGGTAGAAGATAGATACAGATCCTAATCTCCTCTTTGTGATTATATTACTTTAGCAATCTTGTTCTTGATAGTTTGATTTATCTATTTAGTAAGTCTATTTCCTTAAGAATAGTAGGCAGTAATCTTTATCTAGTAGATTCTAAAGTATTGTATTAATATCTGTATAAATTTATTAATAAAGTCAGTTCTTTGATCAAAGGTTATTTTATAAGATATCCTATAGTAGCAGATAATATCTTTGTAGATAAAGAGTATAATATTAAGAGCATCTGCAAGGGGTAAGGCTCTTGCTTTAAAGTACTTAGTCAGATAATCCACTGCTATTACAATATATCAGTTTCCTCTGAGTATTCTTAGTAGTAGTCTAATAATGTCTATTCCAATAGATTCAAAGGGTCCTCCAAGTATAATCAGTTATAAGGCCTTGACTTCCTTTACTTAGTGCCTCTTCTAGTAAGTATCACATCTTCTAATATATTCTCTAATATCTTTATATATATTCTTCCAATAATATTTTTCTAATAATCACTGATATATGTTGTCTATACCTATATATCCTATAAGCTGATGATTATAGGAAGTCTAAAGTACCATCTGCTTTTTGTATTCAGGAGCTACAAGTTATATCTATCCTCTATATCATTAGTAAAGTATATTATCCTTAATAAAATAGTTGAGTATTGTTATTTATATAAGCTATTGATCATTTTTTATTTATTATTCTAGTAAAGGTTAGATTATTGAGATAATCCAGATATCTATTATAAAGTTTAGTATCTATTAGATAGATATATCATTTTTAGTTTGGGATGTTAGTCTTAGATAAATTAGAGTAAGTATAAAAGGGTGTCTATATTCTAATAATTCTATCCTTTTCTATATTACATTGTAAAATTGTAATCTTGTAATATAGCTAACTATTATATATATATTCCTATCAGATTTGATTTATTCTAGAGCTATTTGAAAGCTGAGTAATCTATTATTAAGGTAAACTACTTTCCAATTAAGAAGTAGTAGAAGTACTATATAACCTAAATGACTATTACACATTCTAACTGGGTAGCTCTATAAGAAGGTTCTGCTCTGTATATAGCTTGTTCTATATAAGTAATTATATAATGTTGATCTTTATTATCTTATACCAAAATTACTTCAAGTCCAAATGATAATATATCTATATATAATTTAAACACCTTTATAAGATCTGGTCTTGTCATTACTAGTATATAGATAAGTACTTTTTTGATCAAGTTAAAGGCTGTTTATATAGCTAATATTTATTCTTATGCTCTCTCTTTTCTCTACAGCATATATAAATATATTAATTTCAGAGTATCTAGAGATAAACTTTTTATAGAATTAGACTAGTCCTAAAAATCCTTATAGAGTTATCTTATCTTGTAAGATTATAAAGGCTTTGATGATTTTAGTCTTCTTTGAGTCTGGGTAGATTTCTCCTTTATTGATTATAAATCCAAGATATTTAATCTTTTTTTGTCCAAATATAACAGATATATTGCAAAGTCCAAAGAATATTCTTATAAATTCATATTGTTCAAATGGTATAATGAATGTTAATCTCTCCTGCACTTTAGGTGTTATTCCAATTTGGTTATATTCTGCCCACATCAGAAAACTATTTTCAGTTGATAGTCTATGACTAGCATCCATACTTGTAGGCTGTTTACAGGCTGTTCACAGGCTGTTCTAGCTAGTTTGTAGTTCATGATATTATTCTAGAGGTGTTCATGGTTTATGTTATTGTTCTAATAAAGTTCTAGAGTAGTTTATAGCTGATTGCTAATAATAGTTTATAGTCTATGACTAGTATCTATATTTATAGCTATTTTGTTTATAGCTCTTAGTAAAATAGTTTATAGCTCTTTAGTAAAATAGTAACCATTCTCTATCCATTCTTCTTTAGTACTATACTGATAGATGATGCTCAGGAGCTTTTTGATTATATAATCACTTCTAACTTCAATAGTTCTTAAATATACTTTTATATAAAGTTATACATAGTAGTTAGCTGGCAGTCTAGAGGGTACTTGCTTAATTGATTTAGCATCTCCTATATTGATATAATAAGTAAAAAAAGCTCGATCTAGGAGGTCTTTAAAGCTAATTGTAATAATATTTTTATATTTCTTTAGTAAGTCTTATAACTGCTTCTTTTAATTCAATAGCATGTTTTCATTAAAAGAGTAGATATACTTCTTGATATTCTTCTAGTCATCTAGTCTCTTTATTATTATATTGGTCTATCTAGTAGATCTAATTCTTTCTTTCTATATTGTATTTCTTTTAAGTCTTTTACTTCTTTCAATAGTTGCTATTTATATCTGATGATCACTATTTAAGCAATTTGGTCTCCTTAGTGTACTACAAATTGACTATAGTTATAGTTGACTAATCTAACTTCAATTTCTTCTCTATAATCTTAGTCTATCAATCTAGAAAAGGCTCTTATTCCAGAATTATAGTAGAGTCTACTTCTTGTCTATACTTGTATACATTATCCAAATAATAGGGTATATTGTAACCTCAAGAGAGTAGACTTTAATAGAAGAACTAGTAAGGTCTACTCACTTTCTTGGAGTAGCCCTTTTATTATAATCCTAAGATATATATTTCACACATCATGAAACAATAATATCATTACTATTGTTAAAGAGATATGAGTGCTTATATCTCTAACACTCCCCTTATATAAATATCTTAAAAGAAAAACCCTATTTATAATTATAAATAAAACTAACATTATAAAGTAGAATAAAAAAACTTTAATATAGTAGAAGAAGAAGAAGCTAATGTGGTAATCTATAGTAAATACTGCTACCTAGCACCTTTAGAGAATAATTAGTTAATTGAATATAATATAGGAAATACAAAATGTCCATTTTGTGAGCAATGCATCTATTGTGCTGAAATAATATATACTTATAGTGACACAAAATTGATACTTTACTAGAATACCTTAGAGATATATCTGCTACCCAAAAGAAGAATTAAGAAATCAAGATTATCACAAATCTATTAAAGGATCTCACCTCCTATAAACTAAGGACTATATATAAGAGCATAGCAATTGCACTATAGTATCCACCCTTTTCTTGAAGAAATCTGGATTAGATATAGAAGAAATTTACACTATCGAAATTCATACTGCTGAAATCTATACTGCCAAAATATGTACAACTCTTTAGAATTTCTACAAAATCAGATGATAATCTCCCCTCTATCCAAGCATTATTGCTGACAAAATCTACTAAGAAGTGATAGAACTATCTGATTTCTCACTATCAGACATCTATCTAATCTTCTAATTCTATCAGTGATTATTCCATTTAATTTCTCATACTCTTCTAACCTTTGCAATACAGTAATCATTTCTACTAATCTCACTGTTTCCATTACTTACAATTAATTTAGCAGTTTTTCTATACTTTATTTTAATCATTAAGTATTATTATTAGTGCTTGATTATCTTAGTCCTTGATCATTAGATCATTAGTATATCATTTGACTATTATCTCATTATTAGTTATATTATATTATTTATTTGTCATATATTTAGCTTTGACCTTTTTATATAAATATTGTAACAGACTAAAATATATTAACAGTGAAATACTCAGAGTTGAGCAGGTGCAGAAAATATGTTTTTAGAGGTCTTAGTAGGTTATGCGGTAGCAGCTTTGAAGAGTGGGGTGACTAGCAGAAAAGTATATTAAATAGTGAATGTAATAAGCTTTGTTGCAAATAATAAACTTCTCTTGTTGAGTCCCTTGACTCTCTCTAACTATTGCTTAGTCCCAGACTAAGGCTTCTTCTATAAAGTCTATTTAGACTTTGCAGAATTATTCCTCAAGTTGTCTATAAGAAGCTTTCTTAGCTTGTTGCAGTCCGAATTTTATTGATAATTGTAAGAGGGGTATTTATACAGATTGCTAAGTAATAAAATAATAAAATACTAGCAGAATAAAGTACTAAAAATAGGAAAATGAACAAATGTTCAAGATGCAAACATTTGTTGGTGATGTAAATATTTATTAGTGATCAGAACAATTATTAGTGGAATTATACAATTCATGATTTGGAAATTGATAATATAAATGTAGAAATATACTACTTTAACTAAGAAATATACTAAGTAAAGTACTACTGCAGCACAAATACATTTTTGAGCAATTCAACATAATAAAAATATTTCTATCATAATATCTCTCAAATCTTTATTTAACAAACTTTAGTTTAATAGCAGTACACACTCAAGATCCCTTTGAGAGCTAAAGATCTCAACCTTCTTCTATACATATCAAGAGTACTAAAGACTAAAAGTCTAAAATTACAATTAATAATCTTACAAGAAACAAAGTACTTTTGATACCTTAGAAACCTTGTAATATACTCAGAGATTCCTAAGTTTAATGCAGATTAGTATTATCAGACACTTCCTCACAGGCAGTTTAGGAGAAACCTCCTTATAATACCCTTCTTAAGATGCTACTGCATAACCTGTTAAGACCCCTGAAACATATTTTCTGTACTTGCTCAATTATGAGTATTTCACTGTTAATATATTTTAGTTTATCACAATAAATATATTTATTAAATGTATTGTGACATAAATAGACTCTAAAAGAGTTCTATTATATTTTTTAGAAACTCTATTTTATTGAGAAGTATCAAGGGTTATTATTTTATATAATATGCTATTTTTAGTAAAATATTCTTGTATATTATAATTGATATATTCTCCTTCTTTATTAGAGTATAGTATTTTTAAAGTTTTTCCAGTTTGTTTTTTTATAAAGACTTTATATTTTACAAAACAGTTAAAGATATTACTCTCATTAGTAAGGAAATATGCTATAGTATATTGTGTAGAGTTATCTATAAATATTAAGATATATCTTAATTTCTTAATAGATAATACAAGTATTGGTCTATATATATCAGAGTAAACTTACTCAAGTATTTTTTTAGCATGATAAGTTGCTATATCAAATACTAATTATTAAGATTTTGCATATATATATTTATTATATATATTATTTAGTATAAGTAATTTAGCTTTTTCTAAACTAATAACATGTTTAGAAAGAGATGATAAAACCTTTTGTCTATGATAATCAAGATGATGATACTATAAAAGAGTTTTATTTTTAAATATTATATTTACATAATGATTATCTAAAGTCTTTAAATAATAGATATCATTTATTGCATATTCTGTTTAATGGTTTTCTCTATTTTTATTGATTAAGTTAACTATATCATCATTATTAAAGTTAATCTTATATTCTTCCTTTGTAAGAGCTCTTATAGAGAGAAGATCATATTATAGTTTTAGTATATATAAAACATTTTGTAATGTTTTACTATCCTTTGTATCTAGATTAACATCTACTGATTCAGTATAATTTAATATTAACTTTTGTACATTTGTATAAGTAATACTAGAGTTTTATGCAAAGATTGTTTTAAATTTGTCCAAAAAATTAAATATATGTTGAGTTATACCAGAGTTAATAATAGTAGAGTTAATTAATATATTTGCTTGGTATTGTAATTGTTTATAAGCTTCTTTCATTTTAGCCATTTTAAGGCATCTACTTATAAAGTTTCCAGTAACTTTACAAATTTGATATATGATTTTTAATAAATCAACTGAACATTTATACCCCTTATAGTTATTTCTTTATAAGAGTTTAGATTTATAAATTTATTTTTAATAAGGTAATTTAATTTTGAAAAATTTAGAGAATAATACTTTAATATTCTCTTCATAAGTTTCAAATGTATTTAAGTAAAGATATGCTAATTATAATTGATTCATGTCTGTTAAATTATCTTTTTAAGTATAGACTAAGTCTTTTATCTTTGAGTTTAATCTTTTGAGATATCAATATTTTGCTTCAGCAAAACTTAAATTATTAGGTTATATTGTAAGATTTCTAAATTGTTCATTATAATTAGAGATTATCCTCTGTTGCTTAATACTGCAGAGCTTGTCTCTTATTTTGTTTACATTTTCAATTAGAGTATATAATTCTAATAGTTGTTTCTTTAATATATTTCAATTTATAATTCTATTTCAATCATTTATATTTATTATAGAAGTATATTCTCCCCACCACATTTTAGCTTCTCTAGTTAGTTTAGCAGTAACTAAAGTTAGTTCTTCTTGAGAGCTATAGATAGTATTTCTGAAGTAATCTTTAATATTATCAATGAATTTCAAAAGTTTTTGACATCTACCAAAGCTATTATATCTTGGAACAAGTTTTATAAGTTCCTTTAAAAGTTGACTTTTATTAGAAGATATAGATAAGTTCTTTAGTTATTATATGTTATATATTAGGTCTAATTATTTGGGGTTATGATTTTGAGAGTTATCTAATAAAATTCATTAATTAAGGCATTTAGTTTTTCTTCTATTATATCTACTTTTCTTTTTAAATTATTTTCATTATAGTATTTTTTCTCATCTTTATAGTTATCATTATGATTAGTTTCTTCTTTAAGATTATGAGTAGCAATATTTTCATTATTTGTTTGAGATATTTTATATAGTATTCAAGAAGTAATTATAATAGTAAAGTGTTTTTAGAATATGTAAATATGCTGAGGCTTTTATAATAGTATAATTATATTTCTATCTTAATTATTTCTGTTATTTCAGCTTCAGTTTTAATTACAGTTCTTTAGCCTTAGGTTTCAGTTTCAGTTTCAATTTTAGTATTTGAAGTTTCAGTTTCAGCTTATGTAGCTTGCAGCTTGTGTAGCTTGTATAGCATTTTGTAGCTTTATGACTTTGGCATTTTTTAGCTTTGCAACATTTTGTAGCTTTGTAGCTTTATAGTGTTTTGTAGCTTTATAGCTTTTTGCAGCTTTGCAATATTTTGCAGCTTTGCAGCATTTTGTAGCTTTATAGCATTTTGCAGCTTAGTGATATTTGCAGCTTTGCAGCTTTACAACTTTGCAGCTTTTCAGCTATGCAGCTTATATAGCTATATATAAAAGAAAAAAGAAAGGATTAAACTGTAGAGTACTATTGTTATTGTTTAAAAGCAAATTATTAAAAAAATAGCTTATTCTTTTCTAGAGTATTGTGACTCAGAGCTTATAACCTGTTATAACCTTAAGAGAGTGGTTTTTAGTGAAAGAACTAGTGAGGCTTACTCATTTTCTTGGAGTAGTATTTTTATTATAATTGTAAGAGTGATATTATTAGACATTACAAATAACTATTACTATGCTGCAGTACTATTTAGAATATTCTAGTTATTTAAATCTGAAAAAATAAACTAATATCAGAATTAGTAAAGATACTACTAATATAGGCATTACCAAACTTATAAGTAGTACCTATATAGGCAGTGCCTATATAGGCAGTATCTATATAAGCAGTGCCTATATAAGTAGCACCTATATAGACACTACAGATACTATTAATACTATTGATATTAAAGATATATTATTAGCTTATATTATCAATCTTGACTTTTCAAATTTATATAAATATCTCTTTAATTCTTTACTTAATAAATATTAAGCAATCAGTTTAAGTTCTTCAATTCTCAAATTCTCTTAATAATTTCTTATAATACATTGTAACAGACTAAAATATATTAATGGCAAAATACTCAAAGTTGAGCAAGTGCAGAAAATATGTTTCAAGGGTCTTAGCAGGTTATGTAGTAGTGACTTAAGAAGGGTAATGTGTTGGTATAAGTATTAACTGGTAAGATTTAAGTGTGATCGATTGAATAAGGCATATCTGTTAGAATCTTGAAACTATCCCAATTGCTTACTCCTTGAGTAAGGCTTTCAGTATCTCTTGGGTTATCTTTTATAAGCTTCCTTAGCTTGTTGCAGTCTGAATTTTATTGATAATTGTGAGCAGGGTATTTATAAGAAATTACAAGGTACTATATGGGTAGCTACTCAGGTTACTACTCGAATTTCTGATTGGCTCAGCTAACTATAAGATACAAATTGATTAGTTAAGATATAATGAAATGATATATCAGGTTATAATGTAATTGGTTGGTGAAATAATATATCAGATTGGAATACTATTTTAGATTATAATGTGATTGTAGATCTTAATAACACTTCAGATCTTAATAACACTTCGAGTCTCAGTGTTATTATGGGTCACATGACTATGATCTCACATAACCAAATTATATATTATTATAAAATATTCTATTACATCATTGACTTTATATAACTCTTTACTAAAGCTAGAACCTCAAAAGACTTTGCATAATGCAGATAGTTATAGATTTATTAAATTAAAGTTCTAAACTATTTTTGCAATCTTCCGAAATAAGTTTAATAGTAGTGTATACTCAAGATCTCTTTAAGAGCTAAAGATCTTAACCTCTTTTATATATATTAAGAGCACTAAAGAGTATAAGTCTAAAATTTATAATTAATAATCTTATAAGAAACAAAGTACTTTTGATACCTTAGAAATCTTGTGATATACTTAGAGATTTCTAAGTCTAATGTAGATTAGTATTATCAGATGCTTTCTTATAGGTAGTTTAAGAGAAACCCTTTTATAACTTAGTAGCAGTAGTAATCAAAAACTATCCTTTAACTACTTAGTATAAGGAAGAGACTCTAGAATCAGCAAAATATAGAAGATTAAAGAGCTCAATCAGGAACTAGTAGTTAGGCTAAGTTGTATATATATAGGGGATTAGAGAGTGTATAAGATAAAATGTAGGGGAATAATACTAGAAATTCAAAGAGTTATATGTATCTTATAAGGTGCAAAGAATAGTAAGTCCTTGAATATGTTTCAACAATCAAGTTAATCTGTTAATATCTAAAAGTAATATATCTTAATATATCTTAGCTTGAAAATCACTAAGCAAATACTTCTTCACTGGTTTCATTTAGGTCTTAGACTTTGTATTTAAGCTCAAGCTTAGACAAAAATTTATTGAATGAAAATAAAGAGGGTATTTATACAAAACTTGAGGAATAGTACTGAATATAATAATAATATATCAGAAATTACTAAGGAATTGCAGATCAAGATCTTTATGAATGAATTGGACTATAATTTCTGAAATTGGGATGAAATTGCTAATTTCAAGGAGGTCATTGACTTCTAGGAGGTCAGTGACAGCAGAGAGGTTGATAACAGTAGGGAGGTCAGTAACAGCAGAGAGATTGATGACTTCCTATAGTATAGTAAGGTTGTTCTTATAATTAGTATAATCATTGACTTTATTATTCTCATAGATTATTTATAGTACAACAATATCTTTGAGGCTTTCAGGAGCAGTTATATTATTCTTAGAGACTAGAGGGGCAACTGGTAAGTTTGCTGCAGTATCCTCGAGTTTAAAGGCTTTAAAGGCTTTAAGGTTAAGAGTTATAGAGGTTTTGAACTCCAAGTTCATAAGATCATTGGGGACAACTGCATCAAAGTTGAGATTATTGGGTTTAAATACCTCAAAATCATCGAATATATTTTCTTCATTGGTGGTGACATCATCCTCTGAGGATAAGGGTTCCTTGTTTTAGTTCTGAACTGCTGATTCTAGATTGAAATTCTCCAAAAAGGTGTTAAGAATATCTAGATACTGATTGGTCTTTATTTAGCTTCAGTACTTGAAGCTTAGTCTTCCCAAATATGGTACTATTATTAGCTAGTACTTAAAAACTTGATATGTTCTTGATCTAAGTTTCCTTTCATTTTTATTGAGATTAAGATTTAATAGTTCTAGTGCATCCATAGTTATATCTAATGCATATCCTAATTAGTAGTAGGACTTGAAGTAGAACATATTCTGTACTCTTACAAAGTGCTCCATATTGTTGCATATAATATCCACTATGTCTAAGAGGTCTTTTGTATAATCAACCTCAATAGAGGCCTATGATTTCATATCTCAATGTAGGAGTGCTTACTAAATTATATTAGTTATGTCAGATATGTCTAGAGGAAGTGGTTAAGTCTATCTTGCATTGTTTTCTTTAATGTATAGTCTTGATCTTTCATTGGTAGAATTCTTTATAGGTAGCATTATCTTGATATAAAATATTTGATAGTGATTACTAAGGTTAAAATATATATTGTGATGAACTAAAATATTCTAATAGCAAAATATTCACTGTAGCATATCTTAGGGTCTTAGTGAGTTATGTAGTAGTGGCTTGAAGGGTGGTGGACTGGTAGGAAAGTATATTAAATAGTGAATATAATATAATAAGCTTTATATCAAATAAACTTCTCTTTCTCTCTAACCATTGCTTAGTTCTAGACTAAGGCTTCTTCTGCAAAGTCTATTTAGACTTTGCAGGATTATCTCTCAGGTTGTCTATAAAAAGCTTTCTTAGCTTGTTGCAGTCCAAATTTTATTGATAATTGTGAGTAGGGGTATTTATAAAAAATTACAAGGTGCTATACAAGCAGCTACCTAGGTTACTACTTGAATTTCTGATTGGCTCAGCTAAATATTGTTGAAATTATTAGCTTATTATATCTCTCTCTCCCATCAATAATCAATTATACATCACTCAATTGTGGCTTAGATGATTTTTATCTGTATTGATCAATCATATATTAGTATTAATAAATACATGCATATTTGGCTTCATAAGCCAGTGTGCTCTTTACCCTAAAAACATATTTGAAGATCAAAACTTCAACAGGTTATGAGCCCTGAGCTGCTCAATTGCAGCTTGATAACCTGAGATCTATGTAATTATAGCAATTACAACTGCGATTACAGTAAGTGTTTATTTAACATTATAAACAACACATTAAACAATATGATAAACAATATGACAAACGACACTGCAATAAAGCAATATGATAAACAACACATAATGACATAGCATTCAATGATGCAACACAATGAAATGGATAATCTATATATATCATCATCAGCAACAAAATCGACAAGATTACAGTCTAAATCAAAAACAGACAACAGATATCAAACCCTTGATGATGACGAAGGATTGGATGGCAATTATTAGAGCAATATAGGATTTAGCCTCGATTGACAGGAACAGATAGCTACAATGATCAGAAATCAGGAAAATAAATTAGACATACTGGCAACCCTATTGGGTGAATTGATGGCAAAAATCGACAAAACAAACACATCACCCAGTATGCCAACCAATCAGAATGCAGCTATAGAAGGCAACACACTACAAATACAAACACAATCACCATTACCAACAATATCAACAAAGCTTAACAATCTGGCAAAGGAGTACCTGAGATCGATCAACAAATTTGATGGGTCAGGAGGCATACCCAGACTGTTTGATTACTTTGATGCTGTAGAGCAATTTATCACCAGCACTGATCTATCAGTACAAAAGGAGGAAGTCAATGCAGTGATTAGTAAAATTACAGACAATGCTAGAATGTGGCTATAGAGGTACATGAATACATCAGGAGAATTTGATTTGTAGAATGAGCTTAAAGAGGCTATGATGTAAAAATACGCATCAATGGAACAATTGTTACAAATGCGTGATAAGCTTGTGCTGATGAAGCAAAAGAGATCAATTGAAGATTATAATGATACATTCAACCAAATTATAATGCAAATTGAAGATATGACTGATACAGAAGCTATACTGCAATATCTCTAGGGTCTAAGCCCCAGGTACTAGGAATTAATACTTATAACTCATATACATCAGGTTCGACCCGGATAGTAAGCAGAGGTACAATGAAGCCTATGTGACAGACTGAGGTGGCTACTGAGGCTGCTACCAAGGCGGCAGTTGTGGCAACTAAGGCAGAAGTGCTAGATGAGGCCAAGGCTATAACAATGATAACGGAAACAATCAAGGAGGTTATTATAATAATAGAGGTGACTGAGGCGGTAATCACAGAGCCCATTGAGGTGGGAATTTTCAGGGATATCCTTGGAAATATTACGTCTATGAGAGAGAATACGGAATATTCCAATGCAACAAATTCAATGATTGGGTAAAAACAGAAAAAGAAAAGGCTAAACTAAGAGCTGAAGCAAATCTGGTGATTAGCACCATCATCGATTCAGGCACCATGCAATATATATTCAACCAATAGAAGATTTTCAAGATGGTGGCTGAGTATGATGGCTTGGTCATGTGTGCAGGGAACGAGAAGCTACATGCTACACACATTGGGACGATTGAGCTTGATGACGAGCTGAAATTATAAGATGTTTTATATATACTGGAAATCACCAGAAATTTAATATCTGTACAGGCATTGACACGTGATGGAAATGACATAACCTTCAAAAGTGATGGATCAGTAATTAAAATTGATGCAGATTACAAGGAAATCAAAATCAGACAAGCCGATGGCAACCTATTTCATTTATCGACATCACCAGAGCTAGAAGTAAACATTACCGATTCTAAGATTGATGACTATACACTATGGCATCACTGGCTGAGCCATCCGGGCCGAAATACTCTGTAATCAATCAACAAATTTGTCACAGGGCTCGGAGATGTGCAGCTGCCAACCACATAAATTGAAATATACACTAGGTGTGAATATGCAAAATCGCACCACAAGCCTTTTGAATATGCAAAAAATTGATCGATAGAGTCTATCAGAAGGGTGTACTCAGATCTGTGCAGGCCGATACCTATGCCATCAGTCAATGGAGCAAAATATATATTAACATTCATCAATGATACTACTTGCTATATTACAACATATTTTATTGACAATAAAAGTGATATATTCGATCGATTCCAGGCATTCAAGGTATTCGCCGAAATGCAATCAGGCCGAAAACTGAAGATTCTCTGGTCCGATAGAGGGGGAAAGTATATAAACACCGAGATGTGCGAATTTTTAATCAAAAATGGAATTCATTATGAAATGATGATACCGGATATGCCACAACAAAATGGTGTTGCCAAACGATATAACCGGACATTGATGGAGTCGATTCAGGCTGTTAAAATCACTGCCGACATACCTAATGAACTTTGGGCTAAACTTGCTGCAAGTGCTACATATTGTGATGGAACATTTTGTGACGACACACAATTTGATTATGTGAAATCACAAGTCATGTGACTCTCAACAACATTGAGACCTGTAGCATTGTTGAGACCATATAGCGTTGTTGAGATCCGCAATAACACTATAACCTAAAATAGTATTTCGATCTGATATATTATTTCATCGCCCAATTACATTATAACCTGATATATCATTTATTATATCTTAGCCAATCAATTTGTACCTTATATTTAGCTAAACCAATCAGAAATTCAAGTAGTAACCTGGGTAGCTGCCCGTATAGCACCTTG
>RBNK01000495.1:0-24935 GCA_003990785.1 Endogone sp. FLAS-F59071 | reverse complement strand
AAAAAAAAAAAAACATTGAAGTAGAATATCTTAAATTAGCAACTGTTTTAAATACTCAATACAAGAAGTATAGTAGTATTAATACTTCTTTTATTGATACTAATAATCTAGAAGTAGATATTAAGAAAGTAATTAAACAGCTTTAGTTACAAAATTACTACCTAGTAGATATTTCTTTATCAGTAGTAAAGAATAATATATTATTACTACTGAACTTAATATACTTTAACTTAATACTTTAAGCAATGTATAAGCTCACTCAACCTAGCTGTGAGATGCTAATTGAAGAAACTATTACTAAAATACAAATACTAAACAAAATAAAGTATATTTATTAATACTCACTTCTAATTATAATAAAATAAACAATATAGAATAGATAGCATTCTCTAATTTTTCTATAGATAACCTTAACTAATCTAGTTGAATCATATTATATTATCTTAAAGAAAACAACTAAGATAAATTTCAGTCTTTTCAGCATCTGTAAAATTGTTTATAAAGTTAATATTAGCTATATTAGAAAAATGGTTAATTAATCTATAAACTATTTTACTTTATTCAAAACAGACTACCAAAGGACACCCTTACTTTTTATATGAAAAAGATCATCAAATAGTTCCGGCTCCAAGGAAGAAGAATTTATTACACCTGACCCTTCAGATAGTGACTATAGTGAGATAAGAGAATCCATTGCCTCCCTTATAGTATATGACAGGTTATTATCAGATGATGAATCAGCTATCAATTTTGGTAACAACCTATAAGCATTATTCTATAAAACATCCAATGACAAAACAGATGATAAACTAGAAACCAATACATATGAAATGATAGAAAGACCACCAATCTTCACTAGTTACATGCCAGCCAAATTAGTAATCAAGTTCATTAGAGACTTATAGATTTATAATATAATCTAACAGTTTAACAATGTAGCAAAAGTGAATGTTCTAGAAGCAGTTTTACGAGGATCCGCTAAGATTGTATATGATGCCATAGTAATTATCACAGCAGCAAATAGAGGATTTAATGTAGGAGCAGGAGAAGCAAATGCAGAAGCTAATGCTGCAGTAGCCTTTACTAATGCTATTGCATGGTTAAGAGATACCTACCATATAGCCAACATATAGCAAAGTATAAAGGATCAGCCAGCATCAATGTATTAGGAAATAAATGAAAGTCCTCTTATCTTCTATATAAAGATCTGATATGTAGTAGATCTTGCAGGATATCCAATAGCTAACCAGGACCTTATTATAGAACAGTCTTTTATAAATGGACTTTATCGAGAAATTGCTCTCCAAGTACACTCTAGCCTAGTTGGATTAAATTATGCACAAAAGGTAGATTATGCATAGAGATATTGGGCTACATGAAACCTGGGTTAAGATATAATGCAGCAGATATTGCTAAGCAACCTCCAAGAACCCTATATAGTATCAGCAGTTGTACCTACTATTATACTAGCAACAGTCAACTGGAGAGCAGCTTTGTAAAAAGACCTAGCTATGGATGATCTCATTGAACAGATGAGCAAGATGACTATATATATATCAGACTTTAAGAGACAAATTGATGCACAGTGACCAGTCTAATGATTTATAGCAAACCCAATCTCTGCAATAAGATCAAATGTATATCCAATTGGCAATTCAAGATGCTTTAAATATAACTAAGATAGGCATATATCAAGAGACTACACTTAGCTAGACACAAGAGTATACAGAAGATATAGAGAAAAAGAGTACTATGCTTCAAGATACATGACAGAAACAAGCAGGATTGCCCAACCAGGAACCTAAGGACAGACCTAGATAAATGTCATTACCTTTAAAGAAGAAGATTTTAATAGTAAAGATGAGTATAGTCAGGTAGAGGTATTTCTAGCCATGCAGGAAAAACGAAAATCTGGATGTTTTAAGAAAGCAGGATCCCCTTATACAATGAAAATCTCGCAGGTAGTATAATGAGCACAAAAATATAAATTTAATAGTAATGAACAAGATAAGCTTTTTAAAGAGAAAGTCAACCATATCATCTAAGAAGACATACCAATATCTAAGGCACCCACGAGCAAAGGAAACAAGGAATGTAAATTACAGAAATCTAAGAAATATAGCCTAGACATATAGAAGGAAATAGAGGATATTGTTGTAATTATTAGCTTATTATATCTCTCATCATCAACGATTGATCGTATGTCACTCAATTGTGGCTTAGATGATCTTTATTTGTATCAACCAATCATAAATTAGCATTAATAAATATATGTATATTGGCTTCATAAGCCAGTGCGCTCTTTACTCCAAAAACACACATTCAAAGATCAAATTTCAACAGGATATGAGCCCCAAGCCACTTGAATTGCAGCTCAACAATCTGAGATCTATGCAATCATAGCATCTACGCAATTACAACTGTGATTACAGTAAGTGTTTATTTAACATTGTAAACAACACGTCAAACAACATGATAAACAATGCGACAAACGACACCACGATAAAGCTGTTGAAATTATTAGCTTATTATATCTCTCCCATCAATGATCGATCGTTACATCACTCAATCATGGCTTAGACGATCTTTGTTTTGTATCGACCAATCATAATTTAGCATTAATAAATACATGCATATTGGCTTCATAAGCTAGTGCACTCTTTACTCCAAACACATATTCAAAGATTAAATTTCAATAGGTTATGAGCCCCGAGCTGCTCGAATTGTAGCTCGACAACCTGAGATCTATGCAATCATCTATGCAATTATAGCAGTTATAACTGTGATTACAATAAGCATTTATTTAAAATTGTAAACAACATATCAAACAATGTGATAAACAATGCGACAAACGACATTGCGATAAAGCAACGCGATAAACAACACGTAATGACATAGCATTCAATGACATAACAAAATGGACAACCTATACATATCATCATTATTAGCAACAAGATCGACAAGATTGTAGTCTAAATCAAAAACAGATAACAGATATCAACCCCCTGATGACGATGATGAAGGATTGGATAGCAACCATCAGAGCAATATTATATTTAGCCTCGATCAACAGGAACAGATGGCTATAACAATCAGAAATCAGGAAGATAAATTAGACATGCTGACAACCCTAATGGGCAAATTGATGGTAAAAATCGACAAAACAAATGTATCACCTAGCATGTCAACCAATCAGAATGCAGCTACAGAAGGCAACACGCCACAATCACCATCACCATCACCAACAACATCAACAAAGCTTAACGATCTGGCGAAGAAGTACCTGAGATCGATCAACAAATTCGATGGGTCAGATGGTGCACCCAGATTGTTCGATTACTTTGATGCCGTAGAGCAATTTATCACCAGTGCCAATCTATCAGTACAAAAGGAGGAAGTCAATGCAGCAATCAGTAAAATTACAGGCAATGCTAGAATGTAGCTACAGAGGCACGTGAACACATTGGGAGAATTTGATTCATAGAATAAGCTTAAAGAGGCTATGACACAAAAATACACACCAATGGAACAATTATTATGAATGCGCGATAAGCTTGTGATAATGAAGCAAAAAGGATCGATCAAAGATTATAATGACATGTTCAACCAAATTATAGTGCAAATCAAAGATATAACCGATACAGAAGCTATACTGCAATATCTCCAGGGTCTAAGCCCCAGGTACTGGGAATTAATACTTGCACGGGAGAATATGCTGACAACGCTGGAGGCTTTACAACTCACATGCATCAGGTTCGACCTGGATAATAAACAAAGGCATGACGAAGCCCACGTGACAGACCGAGGCAGCTACCGAGGCAGCGACCGAGGCGGATACCGAGGCGGCGACCAAGGCAGATACCAAGGTGGCAACCGAGGTGGCTACCGAGGCGGCGGTCGCGACAATCGAGGTGGAAGCGCCGGATGAAGCCGAGGCTATAACAACGATAACGGAAACAATCGAGGAGGTCATAATGATAGAGGCGACCAAGGCGGCAATCGCGGAGCCTATCAAGGTGGGAATTTTCGGGGATACCCTCAGAAATATTATGTCTGTGAGGGAGAATACAGAATATTTCAATGCAACAAATTCAACAATTAGGTAAAAACAGAAAAAAAAAAAGAAAAGACTAAACCAAGAGCTGAAGTAAATCTGGCGATTGGTGCTATCATCAATTTAGGCACTACGCAACATATGTTTAACCAATTGGAGCTTTTCGAGATGGTGGCTGAGTACGACGGCTTGGTTATATGTGCAGGGAATGAGAAATTACGCGCGATGCATGTTGGGACAATTGAGCTTGATGATGAGTTAAAATTACGGGACATCTTATATATACCGGAGATCACCAGAAATTTAATATCTGTGCAGGTGTTGACACATGACGGAAATGACATAACCTTCAAGAGCGATAAATCAGTAATTAAAATTGGCATGGATCATGAAGAAATCAAAATCGGACAAGCTGATGGCGACCTATTTCATTTATCGACATCACCAAAGCTAGAGCTAGAAGCAAATATCGCCGATTCCAAGATTGATGACTATATATTATGGCATCACCGACTAGGCTATCTGGGCTGAAATACTCTGCAATCAATCAACAAATTTGTCACAGGGCTCAAAGATGTGCGGCTGTCGACCGGACAAATCAAAATATGCACCAGGTGTGAACACGCGAAGTCGCACCGCAAGCCATTTGGACATGTGAAAAATCGATCAATGGAGTCTATTGGAAGAGTGCACTCAGATCTGTGTGGGCTGATGCCCACACCATCAGTCAATGGAGTGGAATATATATTAATATTCATTGATGACACCACTTGCTACGTCATAACATATTTTATTGACAATAAAAGTGATACATTTGATCGATTCCAGACATTCAAGACATTCGCCGAGATGCAATTGGGTCGAAAACTCAAGATTCTCTGATCAGATAGAGGAGGAGAGTATGTAAACACCGAGATGTGCGAATTTTTAATCAAAAACGAAATTCATCATGAAATGATGATGCCGGACACGCCACAACAAAATGGTGTAGCCGAACGATATAACCAGACATTGATGGAGTCAATCTGGGCAGTTAAAATTACTGCCGGCATTCCTGATGAACTTTGGGCGGAACTTGCCGCAAGTGCTACATATTTACGCAACCGATTGCCAATGCAAGCTAATAAAGAGAGTACTTCACCATTTGAATTATGGCATGGTCACAAGCCTGATATCAGTAACTTGCGCATCATATGGGCTGATGTGTATATATATATTCGCAAAGGAAAAAGGTCGAAACTGGTGCCCCGATCCAAAAAGCTTAAAATGATTAGCTATCATGACGAAAAGAAGGTATACAGGCTCTGGGATCCAACCAATAGGAGGATAGAGATCAGCCGCGATGTCACATTTGATGAATCTATTATATTAAAATCTCCAACAATCGTCAATCCAGAAGATCAAGAATATATCATCGAAGTGATTATTGGAGAATGCAAGATTGATGAAAAAAAACAATATCTGGTTAAATGGCTAGGCTATGATGATGACAACAATACCTGGGAGCTAATCGAACAATTGATCGACACTGAAGCTCTACAAATTTAGCAAGATCGGATGTCAGAAGCTAATTTAATTAAATCGACTGATGACCCAATAACCTACAAGGAGGCAATTTCTCTGCCTGATGCAAAGCTTTGGGAGGAAGCGATCAATCAAGAGCTTAAATCACTTAAGAATAATGATATATGGACGATTGTACCTGAGGTGCCTGCGGGACACAAGCCGATTAGATGCAGATGGGTTTTTAAAAAGAAGCTCAACACTGATGGATCAGTTGCCAGGTACAAGGCGAGATTAGTGGCCAAGGGATATTCACAACAGCAAGGAATTGATTACGATGAAACATTTGCTCCTGTGGCGAAATTCACGTTGATCAGAGCACTTTTATCGATCGAAGCAACCCTAAACTTAGAAATTCACCAAATGGACATAAAAACTGCATTCCTGAATGGCAATCTTAATGAAGAGATCTACATGATAGTATCTGAAGGAATCGACCAATCAGAGCTGTCACCGAGAGCTGTGTGTAAGCTCAATCTATCATTATATAGACTAAAGCAATCATCTCGTATGTGAAATCAGAAGATCAACAACTACCTCAGCCAATCAAATTTTACAAGACTACAATCAGATCACAGCATTTATCTAAGAAGAAGACAAGAAGATCAATTGCTGATAATTATTGCCATATATGTTGACAATCTACTAATTCTAGCTGATTTGATAGAAATGATGAACAAATTCAAGGCGGAACTTAGCAATGCATTTGATATGATGGACTGTAGCAAAATTAAACATTTTTTGGGTATTCGAGTTATGTATGATAGAAAAATACACACAATCACAATTGATCAAAGCCACTTCACTAATCAAATCATTACAAGGTTTAACATGACAGATGCCAAGCCAATCAGTACACCCCTTGATCCATCCATTCAACTCAAAGCTGAAGGGGGAAAATCTGCAGACCAAAGTCTATTCAGACAAATGATCGGTAGCATAATGTACCTGATGATTAGAATGAGACCTGATCTAGCTGCTGCTGTCAGCATCATCAGTCAATTTTCGGCTAATCTAATGCAAGAACATTACCACACCCTCAAATGATTATTAAGATATATTAAAGGAACAGCCAATTATAAGCTGTGCCTTAGATACGATCAGGATCTAAGACTGATCAGTTTCAGTGATGCCAACTGGGGAGGAGACATTAATACACGACGATCAACCACGGGATATATTTTCAACCTATCAGGAGGAGCCATCAGCTGATCAAGCAAATGCCAACCAACTATTGCCCTATCAACAACTGAGGCAGAATATATGGCATTAGCACATGTGACGAAAGAAGCCATTTGGCTACGCACCCTATTGGATGAGCTAGAATATTTACCTAATTGTGCAACAACCTTATTTGAAGACAACCAATCAGCAATCACCCTCACCAAAAATCCAATTAATCATGCTCGATCAAAGCATATCGACATTCAGCACCACTTTATTTGAGAGAAAGTTGAATCAAAGGTAATAGATATCGTTTATATGGCAACAGATGAAATGATCGCTGATACATTAACTAAGCCACTTACGTGATCAAGACTTGAAATGTTGATCACAAAAATGGGCTTACATAACTAACTTTTTTTAAAATTTCTATTTCCTTTACTACGTCATTCTTATCACTCAAGTAGTATTTTATATATAATTATTTATAGTAAATGTACTTCATGGATGCTATTCGTGACGTACAGTTGAATATTTTATTTTTATTTTTTTATCTTTATTTTTATTTATTTATTTATTTTTATTGAGATATGTCAAGCAAGGGGAGTGTTGAAATTATTAGCTTATTATATCTCTCCCATCAACAATCGATCGTTACGTCACTCAATCGTGGCTTAGATGATCTTTGTTTTGTATCGACCAATCATAATTTAGCATTAATAAATACACGCATATTGGCTTCATAAGCCAGTGCACTCTTTACTCCAAACACACATTCAAAGATCAAATTTCAACAAAAGCAATGCGATAAACAACATGTAACGACATAGCATTCAACGACGCGACACAATGAAATGGATAATCTATACACATCATCATCATCAGCAATAAGATTGACAAGATTGCAGTCTAAATCAAAAACAGACAACAGATATCAAACCCTTGATGACGACAAAGGATTGGATGGCAACCATCAGAGCAATATTGGATTTAGCCTCAATTGACAGGAACAGATAGCTACAACGATCAGAAATCAGGAAGATAAATTAGACATGCTGGCAACCCTAATGGGCGAATTGATGGCAAAAATTGATAAAACAAATGCATCACCTAGCATGCCAACCAATCAGAATGCAGCTACAGAAGGCAACACGCCATGACCATCACCATCACCAACAACATCAACAAAGCTTAACGATCTGGCAAAGGAGTACCTGAGATTGATCAACAAATTCGATGGGTCAGGAGGCATACCCAGATTGTTTGATTACTTTGATGCCATAGAGCAATTTATCACCAGCGCCAATCTATTAGTACAAAAGGAGAAAGTTAACACAGCAATCAGTAAGATTACAGGCAATGCTAGAATGTGGCTATGGAGGTATATGAACACATCGGGAGAATTTGATTCATGGAATAAGCTTAAAGAGGCTATGACGCAAAAATAGGCACCAATAGAACAATTGTTACAAATGTGCGATAAGCTTGCGATGATGAAGCAAAAAGGATTGATCGAAGATTATAATAATGCTTTCAACCGGATTATGGCACAAATCAAAGATATGACTGATACAGAAGCTATACCGCAATATCTCCGGGGTCTAAGCCCCAGGTACTGGGAATTAATACTTGCACGGGAGAATATGCTGACAATGCTGGAGGCTTTACAACTCGCATATATCAAGTTCGACCCGGATAACAAGCAGAGGTGCAATGAAGCCCACGTGTCAGACCGAGGCGGCTACCAAGGCAGCTACTGAGATGGCTACTGAGGTGGTGGTCGCAGCAATCGAGGCGGAAGTGCCGGACAAGGCTGAGGCTATAACAATGATAACGAAAACAACCGAAGAGGTTATTATAATAACAGAGGCAACCGAGGCGGCGATCGCGGAGCCAATTAAGGTGGGAATTTTCGGGGACACCCTTGGAAATGTTATGTCTGTGAGGGAGAACATAGAATATTTCAATGCAACAAATTCAATGATTGAGTAAAAACAGAAAAAGAAAAGGCTAAACCGAGAGCTAAAGCAAATCTGGTAATTGGCGCTATTATCAATTCGGGTACCACACAATATATATTCAACCAATTGGAGATTTTCGAGATGGTAGCTAAGCACAACAGCTTGGTCATATGTGCAGGGAACGAGAAACTATGTGTGACATACGTTGGGACAATTGAGCTCGATGACAAGCTGAAATTATAGGATGTTTTATATGTACCGGAAATCACCAGAAATTTAATATCTGTGCAAGCATTGACATATAACGGAAATAACATAACCTTCAAGAGCAACGGATCAGTAATTAAAATCAGTGTAGATCATGAAGAAATCAAAATCAGACAAGCCAATGGCAACCTATTTCATTTATCGACATCACCAGAGCTAGAGCTAGAAGCAAACATCGCCGATTCCAAGATTGATAACTATACAATATGGCATCACCGGCTAGGCCATCCGGGCGGAAATACTCTGCAATCAATCAACAAATTTGTCACAGGGCTCAGAGATGTGTGGCTGTTAACTGGATAAATCAAAATATACGCTGGGTATGAACATGCGAAGTCACACCGCAAGCCATTTGGATATGCGAAAAATCGATCGATAGAGCCTATTGGAAGGGTACACTCAGATCTGTGCAGGCCGATGCCCACATCATCAGTCAATGGAGCAAAATATATATTAACATTCATTGATGATGCTACTCGCTATATTACAACATATTTTATTAATAACAAAAGTGATATATTTAATTGATTCTGGACATTCAAGACATTTGCCGAAATGCAATCAGGCTGAAAACTGAAGATTCTTCGATCCGATGGAGGAGAAGAGTATGTAAATACCGAGATGTACGAATTTTTAATCAAAAACAGAATTCAATATGA
The DNA here is from genome assembly GCA_003990785.1 of Endogone sp. FLAS-F59071. Taxonomy (NCBI): domain Eukaryota; kingdom Fungi; phylum Mucoromycota; class Endogonomycetes; order Endogonales; family Endogonaceae; genus Endogone; species Endogone sp. FLAS-F59071. The sequence goes on along the minus strand of RBNK01000495.1, from coordinate 15,267 downwards.
AATGACAATACCGGACATGCTGCAACAAAATGATATAGCCAAACGATATAACCGGACATTGATGGAGTCGATCCGGGCTATTAAAATCACTGCCGGCATACCTGATGAACTCTGGGCTGAACTTGCCACAAGTACTACATATTTATGCAACTGATTGCTAATACGAGCCAATAAGGAGAGTGTATAAGAGTGATAGATATAAAAAGCAGCAACAAACACTTGCAGAAATATAACAAACAACCATGCCCCGATTCAACAATGACGAATACCTCCGAAGCCGAGTCATTGAAGCGTACCGAGCCTTAGAAGACCCTCCATCTGAACTACTACCTAAGGAAGGATCTGCCCTACGAAGGACTCAAATAATAATAAAAAACATCGACATTGCTTAGAAATGACAAACACAAGACGAATTTCAGGCCTACTATAAGATCGCTAGGATCTGAGAAGAAGATCTTGAACATGTATGGGACTGACGACATGCAGAAGCATGCAAACAGGTACTACATCAAGGGATTCCCCTCCAATCTCAAAGGATTACCCTCCGGATTTACAGACTCTTCCAGTTCTGACCAGCCGCCTTGAAAAGACTTACCAAAATTGGACCATCCGCATTTCACCAACTGTCTCAAAATGCCTTCGAGAAACTTAAAGAAGAAATTTGCATATTACAAAGAGATTTCGACCAATTGGAATAGTTCCTTGATTTGTGAAACCTTTTAACCGTCTTAAACCTCTTAACTGTCTTAAATCTTTAACTGTCTTAAATCCATAACTTATATAACTCGTTATATCACATAAATTCATAATTAGTTTATATTTTGAATAGCCAATAGTTTCAAGAGTAGTAACCTGGGCAGCTACCCGTATAGCACCTTGAGAAATTTGTATAAATATCCCTCAAATCTTTATTCAATAAACCTCAGTTCAATAGCAGTGCACACTCAAGATCCCTTTGAGAGCTAAAGATCTCACCCCTTCTGTACACATCAAGAGTGCTAAAGACTATAAGTCTGAAAATTACAATTAATAATCTTATAAAGAAACAAAGTACTTTCGATACCTTAGAGATCTTGTGACGTACTTAGAGATTCCTAAGTCCAACATGGATTAGTATCATCAGACACTTCCTCACAGGCAGTTTAGGAGAAACCCCCTTACAACTTGGTAGCAGCGGTAATGAAAAACCATTATAATAATCAGAAATATACTACTAATATTTTTTACAAAGGCCTAGAATTACCAATTCCTTTTAGACACGACTGACGTACTCGGAGTGCTACTAAAAAACACTACACACATCTTACTTCCAACAGCCAGAGAGGCTACATACATCACAGAACCCTTCAAGTGGACACAATATCAGCAACTGCTACGAAGCACTGATTTAACAACAGTAGCTCGTTTACAAGGCGAAACATACCTTGAACTCTATAACGAACTTTTAGAAGAATTCGAAAACCCTCTTACAACTGAAGCCTACTTCGAAGCATTTCAAGATTTCCTCTATGAAAATATCAAAGGAGATCGTGACATTGTTTCCATCACATGAGCTGAATACCAATTCACCAACCTTACAACTACCATACAAGGATATAATAATCAACAAGTTATCAAAGAGTGGATTACCAATTCGCAATTTGATTACTCAATACATCGAGGCACTGTTTACTACAGAATCACAAATAGATTATTTGAGAAATTAGTAGTAGAAGACCTTATATGATTTGCCGAAACAACACCATTAGGACCAACTATACCTATCACACCACTATCTATCAAGGAACCTATTAATCTCACAGCATCTACATTCTGACATATACCTGGACTGAGCAAACCAACATTTAGAGAAGCAACCAACATAAGCGACTTATATGATACAACCGTTTATCATGACGCCGACACTGCATTTATTGAAGATGCTGATACAACTATTTGAAGAATTATACTCGAAGCTGATATACTTGAAGAATCAGAAGACCTTGACTTAGAAGATGAAATATTTGATCACGAAGCTAGAGAATACATCCAACAAACAGACAGAGGAGAGAATGTACTTCCAACATCACCACTACTCGCACCAACTATATTTACTAATATAATGGCTGACGCCGCAATTGCCGCACTGACCACACAAGTAGCAGCCTTAACTGCACTTATAGGACAAGTAGCACAACTTAGCCAGACAACCAAAGCAGTCAACCTACAACCTTTTAATGGAGAAGCAAAAGAAGTTGCTGCATTCATATCAGCCATTGAAGCCAATTACAATGCCAACAGCTGGAATGACGATCGAGTACCAGATGATAGACTTACCAACAATGTCAATCATATATCTGAACAAGTATATGCCAAGTTATATGCACAGGTCAACAAAATTGCCAGATTTCTCAGAAAATCGGCAGCAATCTGGTGGTAAAATCTGCCTAGAAAACCTTTGACCTGGCAAGATACAACTTTAGTAGCTGCTCAAATAGCTAATGCAGCCTAACCAGGATATCCAAACATCCCCATCCAACAAGGCCTTAGATCCTTACTGATTGACAAGTTCCGCAGTAGTGCACATATCGCCATTCTTTCTGAACTATGGCTATCATCCGCTGACACCAGCAACTCTGTTACTAGAAAAGGTTGAATCGACAGTATAAGCCATTGATGACTTTACCACATGAATGACCAACCTGCTGACCAAAGCACAAGATGCAATTCACGAAGCACAAGTACAACAAACAAGATACACAAATAAAAAAAGGCATGAAGAATCATTTGAGATAGATGAAATGGTCTTACTATCTTCAAGACATATCACATTGCGACAATTATCTAATCAACCTTCAAAGAAACTTCAGAATAAGTTTCTCGGACCATTTAAGATTATCGCAAAAATATCAGCTGTTGCTTACAAACTAGAGTTACCATCAATAATGAAGATTCACCCTGTGTTTCATATATCACTACTGAAATGTTATACACAAAATAATGATGATCTATTCCCGGATAGATAAGTCAAACCACCTGCACCAATTTTGGTTAATGACGTAGAAGAATTCGAAGTAGAAGAAATCTTGAACCAATGAATTACCAAACAAGGCAACAGATCGACACTGCAATACCTGATCAAGTGGAAAGGATACCCCTTACATGATGCTACATGGGAACTGCTTAGCAATCTGACAAATGCAGATGGAGCACTGAAAAAATATTACAAGTCCTTACAGAAATAGCATGGACACTATTTTCTCAAAGAGGGAAGAGTTGTAAGAGTGATAGATATAAAAAGCAGCAACAAATACTTATAGAAATATAATAAACAACCATGCCCTGATTCAACAATAACGAATACCTCCGAAGCCAAGTCATTGAAGCATACCGAGCCTTAGAAGACCCTCCATCTGAACTACTACCTGAGGAAGGATTTGCCCTATGAAGGACTTAAATAATAATGAAAAACATCGACATTGCTTAGAAACGACAAACACAAGATGAATTTCAGGTCTACTATAAGATCACTAGGATCTGGGAAGAAGATCTCGAACATGTATAGGATCAACGACATGCAGAAGCATACAAATAGGCACTACATCAAGGGATTCCCCTCCAATCTCAAAGGATTGCCCTCCGGATTTACGGACTTTTCCAGTTCCGACCAGCTGCCTTGAAAAGACTTACTAAAATTGGACCATCCGCATTTCACCAACTGTCTTAAAATACCTTCGAGGAACTTAAAGAAGAAATCCGCATATTACAAAGAGATTTCGACCAATTGGAACAGTTCCTTGATTTGTGAAACCTTTTAACCGTCTTAAACCTCTTAACTATCTTAAATCTTTAACCATCTTAAATCCATAACTTATATAACTCGTTATATCACATAAATTCATAATTAGTTTATATTTTGAATAGCCAATAGTTTTGAGAGTAGTAACCTGGGCAGCTACCCATATAGCACCTTGAGAAATTTGTATAAATATCTCTTAAATCTTTATTCAATAAACCTCAGTTCAATAGCAGTGCACACTCAAGATCCCTTTGAGAGCTAAAGATCTCACCCCTTCTGTACACATCAAGAGCACTAAAGACTATAAGTCTGAAAATTACAATTAATAATCTTATAAAGAAACAAAGTACTTTTGATACCTTAGAGACCTTGTGACGTACTTGGAGATTCCTAAGTCCAATGCAGATTAGTATCATCAGACACTTCCTCACAGGTGATTTAGGAGAAACCCCCTTACAGAGTGCTTTACCATTTGAATTATGGCATGGTCACAAGCCTGATATCAGTAACTTGTGCATCATATGGGCTGATATATATATGTATATTCGCAAAGGAAAAAGGTCAAAACTGGTGCCCTGATCCAAAAAGCTTAAAATGATTGGCTATCATGATGAAAAGAAGACATACAGGCTCTGGAATCCAACCAATAGAAGGATAGAGATCAGCTGCAATGTCACATTTGATAAATCTATTATATTAAAATCCCCAACAATCGTCAATCCAGAAGATCAAGAATATGTTATTGAAGCGATCATCGGAGAATGCAAGATTGATGAAAAAAGGCAATATCTGGTTAAATAGCTAGGCTATAATGATGACAACAACACCTAGGAGCCAATCGAACAATTGATAGACACTGAAGCTCTACAAATTTGACAAGATCGCATATCAGAAGCTAATTTAATTGAATCGACCGATAACCCAATGACCTACAAGGAGGCAATTTCTCTGCCTGATGCAAAGCTTTGGGAGGAAGCGATCAATCAAGAGCTTAAATCACTTAAGAATAATGACACGTAGACGATTGTACCTGAGGTGCCTGTGGGACGCAAACCGATTGGATGTAGATGGGTATTTAAAAAGAAGCTCAACACTGATGGATCAGTTGCCAGGTACAAAGTGAGATTAGTTGCCAAGGGATATTCACAACAGCAAGGAATTGATTATGATGAAACATTTGCTCCCGTGGCGAAATTCATGTCGATCAGGGTACTCTTATCGATCGGTGCAGTCCTAAACTTAGAAATTCACCAAATGGATGTAAAAACTGTGTTCCTGAATGGCGATCTTGATGAAGAGATCTACATGATGGTACCTAAAGAAATCGACCAATTGGAGCTGTCACTGAGAGCTGTGTGTAAGCTCAATCGATCATTGTATGGACTAAAGCAATCACCTCGTATGTGGAATCAGAAGATTGACAACTACCTTAGCCAATTAAATTTTACAAGACTACAATCAGATTACAGCATTTATCTAAGAAGGAGACAAGAAGATCAATTGCTGATAATTATTGCCATATATATCAACAATCTACTAATTCTGGCTGATTTGATAGAAATGATGAATAAATTCAAGGTGGAGCTTAGCAATGCATTTGATATGATGGACTGTGGCAAAATTAAACATTTTCTGGGTATTCAAGTTATGCGCAATTGAAAAACACACACGATCACAATTGATCAAAGCCACTTTGCCAATCGAATTATTACAAGGTTTAATATGATGGATGCTAAGCCAATCAGTATACCCCTTGATCCATCCATTCAACTCAAAGCTGAAGGGGGAAAATCTGCAGACCAAAGTCTATTCAGACAAATGATCAGTAGCATAATGTATCTGATGATCGGGACGAGACCTGATCTAGCTGCTGCTGTTAGCATCATCAGTCAATTTTCGGCCAATCCAATGCAAGAACATCATCACACCCTCAAATGATTATTAAGATATATTAAAGGAACAGCCAATTATAAGCTGTGCCTTGAACGCAATCAGGATCTAAGACTGATTAGTTTCAGTGATGCCAACTGGGGAGGAGACATTAATATATGACAATTAACCACAGGTTATATTTTCAACCTATCAGAAGGAGCCATCAGCTGGTCAAGCAAATGCCAACCAACCATTGCCCTATCAACAACTGAAGTAGAATATATGGCATTAGCACATGCGACGAAAGAAGCCATTTGGCTATACACCCTATTGGATGAGCTAGGATATTTGCCGAATTGTGCAACAACCTTATTTGAAGACAACCAATCAGCAATCGCCCTCGCCAAAAATCCAATTAATCATACTCAATTAAAGCATATTGACATTCAGCATCACTTTATTCGAGAGAAAGTTGAATCAAAGGTGATAGATATCATTTACATGGCAACAGATGAAATGATCACCGATGCATTAACCAAGCCACTTGCGCGACCCAGACTTGAAATGTTGATCACAAAAATGGGCTTACGTAACTAACTTTTTAAAATCTTTTATGTTCTTTATCATGTCATTCTTATCACTCAAGTAGTATTTTATATATAGTTATTTGCAGTAAATGTACTTCATGGATGCCATTCATGATATACAGTTGAACATTTTATTTTTATTCTTTTATTTTTTATTTATTTATTTTCTTATCGAGATATGTCAAGCAGGGGGAGTGTTGTAATTATTCACTTATTATATCTCTCATTATCAATAATCGATTATATGTCACTCAATTGTGGCTTAGATGATCTTTGTTTATATCGACCAATCATAAATTAGCATTAATAAATACATGCATATTGGCTTCATAAGCCAGTGCACTCTTTACTTCAAAAACACACATTCGAAGATCAAATTTCAACAGATATAACTATTCTGGTTAAAATAGGACAACTTGCCAAATTTTCAACATTCTGATAGTAAATCTGAAAAGGAATAAGTGATACACAACCTGAGTATGAAGTAGTGAAGATCAATGTAGTATAGCAGTTAGAGGACAATGAACCACAGAACTTATCAGCATACTTACAATGCCAGATTAAGGAAATTATGATATTATACATTATTGATACAGATGCTAGAGGATGTATCATTAGTAAAACAATACTTGACTAACTCGGATGGTAGATTGAAGAAGCCACAACTATAACAAATATAGTAGCAGATGGATATATTGTAACACTGCTCAGTAAAGTGCACAAATTACTCATCTGCTTTAGTAAACTTATCATCTCAGTATCAGCAATGGTAGTCGACACTATGTCCTATGATCTCATTATTGGGAATAATTGGTTAAAAAAGGTATGAGCAGTAATTGACCTTGGTGCATGCAAAATATGAATTATTTGGAAAGAATAACACTACAAAATACCCATTGACTTAGAAAGAGGAGTCTGTTTACAAATGATAGAAAGTGATGATAAGGATGAGTAAAAGGAATTCTTTATGATGCAGATCATACAAACCAACTAGAAAGCCAAACCTTTGGAACAAAAAAGTAAACAAGCCACTGGATTTGACCTCTCTACCATGAAGAATATTAAACTGCAATCTGGAGAATCATGCATAGTCAGAATAGAAATTGTCATAAAAATACCTCAAGAATATTATAGTCAAATCAAACCAAGAAGTTCTCTGGCAGTTGCTGAAATTACGATTGATGCAGGAGTCATCAACATAGACTATATAGGCAAAATCAAGATTGTAGTTATTAACTGACATTGATTCAATGTAGCTAAACTTTATAAAGGAGATCGAGTTGTACAGTTAATAATCATACCTATTTGGACTAGCAAGGCAGTGAAAGTAGCCAACCTTGAAGAAATAGCTAAAGGAGACAAAGGGTTTAGATCAACTGAAATAAACATCATAAAACTTGTAACAGAACTCAAGCATGCACTCAAAACAGCAAATAAGAAGGTATATACTTTTAGAGAACAGCTTGGCGAAGGAGAAAAGAAGAAGTTAAAAAAAACTCATTGATGAGTATTCTGACATATTTGTAACAATCTTTGAGGAGATCAACTTGAAGCTACCAAAGCACTTTTATTATATTAATATCCAAGGGCACCCTCCAATCAAATGTACACTATACCAAATACTATCTGCATACATCAAATGATAGCAAAAAGAAATTAATGATATGGTCAAAGGAGGAATGTCTGCCAAAACAGACAGCCCATGGAGATTCCTGAATATTATTGCACTCAAGAAAGGATTAGAAGCTGAAACCTTTGTTCCAAGAATGTATACCAATTTTAGAAAACTTAATGATATCACCAAGAGAGATACCTTTCTGATATCAAGAATTGATGATACCTTTTCAAAAATACTAATCCATATAAGTCTCTACACAACCCTTGATATAACTAGTAGATATTATCAGATAGGACTTAATGAAGAATTGTAGGAAATCACCTTCTTTATAACTCTGCAAGGCTATTGGAAATATCTACGAATGCTATTTAAACTCAAGAATGCCCCAGCAAGCTTTCAGAAAATGATGACCAAGATATTTAGAAACTTCATAGAAAAAATACTACTAGTTTATATCGACGACATTATGATATTTATAGTAATATTCCTAGACTATATCAAGGCACTATATAAAGTATTTAACTAAATGAGAACTGAAGGTCTTTATCTAAAACCAAAAAAGTGTATATTTGCTGCTGAAAAAGTTACAATGCTTAGATATATTATTGATAAAGAAGAAATTTGAACTAATCTAGCCAAAGTGAAAGCTATCACTAAATTCAAATAATCTATAAACCAAACAGAAATGTATACCTTTTTAGGACTAGCCTCATACTACCATTGATACACATACAATTTTGTAAGCTTAGCTGAACCTCTGTATACAACTCTTACAAAAAGTTATAATTGGGCAGAAATCAATAAAAAATAAAGCAAACTTGAGCAAAAGGTACTCAATGCATTAAAGAAGGCTTTAGCAACCACACCTGTATTAGCAAAATCAAATTAGACCAAGCTTTTCAAGCTGTATATAGATGCAAATATAATAGAGGTAGGAGCAATTCTTTCACAAGATGATATTAAAGATCTAAAACAAGTAATTTGTTATGCAAGCAGAAGAACCCACAGTGCCAAGAAAAATTATGAATCAACTAAATTAGAGTGTCTCACAGTCATATGAGCAGTTAAGTGGTTTAGATATTACCTTATCAGATGATATTTTGAAGTTATCATAGATCATTTGACACTCAAATGGTTGTTCAATAGATCTGATCTAAGTGGAATATATACATGGTAGATTATGACATTTTAAGAATATGATTTCATGGTGAAGTTCAGAAAAAAGAAGACAAATCAAAATGCTGATGCACTCAGCAAAATGCTATTATTGGATACCCAAGGCAGGGTGTAGCAATGAATGCAATGCTATACTATAATCTGGTAATTTGGTTGACAAGGAGAGAAATTAGAGAAGATATGGAGGATTGGACAAAGAACATTTTATTAACCACTAGCAGATAGTATAAAATTCAGAACAATTTATTATATTATAAAAAGGAGGGATATATTATTCTAGTAATTCAGAAGAAGGATATATCAAACATTTTATTATTAGCATACAATTATCCATTATCTGAACACATAGACCAGGACAATACTTTATACCAACTTAGGAATTTAGCATGGTAGCCCAGAATGCAAGATAACATAACTAACTTTATATGAAACTGTAATATATGCTAAAAATGAGCAAGAGCAAAGGACATACTCTAAGCTACTTCTGCAATCATCAAGGCTGAGCTATTTTTACACATCAGGATAGATGTTATAGGACCTATGCCAGTAACATTAACAGAAAAAAGATATATCATTTTAGCAGTTGATTTCTTCATAAAATATCTGGAGGTGATAGCTGTTAAAGATATAGACACACAAACAGTAGCCAAGTTCTTACATACTAACATTATTTGCTAATACAGAGTACTGAAGGAAATAACTAGTGACCGAGGTATGGAGTTTCTAAATGAACTAATCAAAGAACTTAAGCAAACTTACTATATCAAGCATATCCAAATAATGTCATACTACCCACAAGGAAACGGTCAAACCAAATGCACCAACTAGATAGTCAAGAATATCCTAGCAAAAATTATCAATCAAGAAGCATCATGGGACTATTATCTTGATAGCACTCTTTTTGCAGTTCAAACCATTTGGCAGGCATTAATAAAGTTCAGCCTCTTTGAGCTTGTATATGGGAGACTACTAAACTAAGAATTCCACTACTCCGAAAAAGATATCAGAATATATAATGATTATTTATAGGCTTATATCACATGAGATATCAGCAGGTTACAATTAATCCAAAAGAAGACATTAGTGTTTATTAACAAAGCACAGGAGAGATAATGAATGAACCAAAATAGAAAGGTAAATACAACTCCCTTACATATTAGAGATCAAGTTCTCATATTTCAAAACATCATAGAGTCATCATAGTTGGCTAAATTATAACCAAAGTGGGAAGGACTATACTATGTATAAGCTATAAAAGAAAGTACATTTTGACTTAGGAGACTCAATGGTTCTATTCTCCCTACTCTAGTTTACTGAAGTAAGATTAAGATCTACCATGCCTAACAAATGCAGCCCAAAGAAAGACATAGAAAAAGTAATAAAAGAAGTACTGATAAAGGGATCCAAGACTATTGACTAGATACCCCTTGACTAAAAGCAAGATTCTGAAAAACTCCTTCTACTTAGCCAGCAGTACTACAAGTGATTATATCATCAAAATCACACAACCGATGCTATGATCCAATTTCATCAAGGATAAGCTTGAAGTCTGCATTATAAAAATAGAAAACAAGAAACAGTACTATTCAAGTTCATGAAAGATATGGTTAACAAGATCTATACACTTTTTCTAGGCTATAAATAGCTTCTTTCAGAATTTTATAGAAGAACTATTGATATTTCCAAACTGACCTTTGCTAAAATTGCTTAAATTTGCCAAGCTATAGAAGAAGAAATTGCCTTATTGCCCTTTAGTTTCGAGGATAAAACATTCCCAGTTGAGCTTCCAGATGTGACAGCCAACCCCCAACTTAACTGATTTTCATAAATTTTGTACTATGCTTGATTAAGAAGTTACTGTAACATTTTGTTTCCTTCTATTTTTAGTTATTAATGACTTTTATTTCTGCTTAATAACTTTTATTTCTGCTTGACAACTTTTATTTCAGCAAATGCCACTACCAGAGTTATTATATATTCTTTGTAACAATTGGATTGTATATTCATAGTGAAGTCTTTATTAGTTGTTCTTTTGCCTCTCAAATTTGTATAAATACCCCCTCTATTTCTATCTAAATAAATCAGTTTTGTATAGAGTCTTGGAATATCTCAATATCAGTTATAGTAAAGTCTAAAGAGCACAGTATGAAGCTATAGTAAGGATATACAAAGGGAGATATCACATCTGACACTCTGAGCATTCTTAACAAATGAATGAACAACTAGTTATTAGTACATTTATCACAATAGATAATATAAGATATCATAAATAGTATATTAAGAAAACTCTAATTTCAAGCAGCTATAAGCAAGATATAAAGAACTGACTTCTATTTAAAAAATTTTCTTTAGAAAATACTGATATACCAGTTATTTTTTATAAAAAAAAATTAAAGCAAATTAGAACAAAGTTCCATATACTTGTGTAGAAATTATAAAAGAATCTGGACATCAACTTCAGTATATACCTCTCTATTATTGTAAATGTTAGCCTATTGAAAGTATATAGGAAATTATAAAGATAGATAATTATTTTTAAAGGAGGACTATTTTTTTTTTTTTAATATATTAGCTTGCCTTATACCAGTTACATAATTATAAAGTATTCAAATAATTCTATGATACCTAATAAAAAAATTAATCTGCTTTCAAAAATAATCACTTAGATATTAAAATTTAACACTTATATCTTACCTAATTTCCTATATTACTTTGATAATATTATTATTATCTATAATAAACCTCTGCTCAAGAGCTATTCTAGCTCTTTGGCTAGATTTCTTTTCAAAAATAATATTTATTATTATTACCCCTTGTGACCCTAGAAGGTACATAATTTCTCCTCAATATTATAACAGATTATAAGCTATTATTTTAATAAAAGAATGGAATTACATCCAAATTATATATAGGAGATGATACAATTACTATTTACAATCAGCTACTAATGAAGCTTGAGAAAATATCTAACAACTCTTTTCTTTTCTTTAGAGAAAGTTAGTAAACTATTATAGAGAATATTCTGTCTAAGAAACAGAACAGGAAGAAGAAATAGAGTTGGAGAATAATTTCTCAAGTGAGAGTGACTTTGATTTGGAGTTTGAAGAGGATAATTAAAAATTTTAATAATAAAAAAAAATTTATTTTTTTATTTTTACAAAGTTCTCTTTTAATAAACCTATCTTTTAAACTTAGAAAAACTTTTTTCATATCAACTTAATTATTTAAATCTGTTTTTTTCTAAATTTTCCAATTTTTTAAAATTAAAAATCAAATAAACATTGTTTATCAAACATAATGGACTATATGATACATCAGAAAAATGGTTAATTAATCCATGAACTATTTTACTAAGAGCTGTGAACTATTTTACTAAGAGCTATGAACAAAATAGCCATGGACATGGATACTAGTCATAGACTATGAACTATTATTGGTGAACAGCTGCAAACTACCCTAAAACTCTGTTAGAACAATATCATGAACCACAAACACCTCTAGAACAATATCACAAACCATAAACTGGCTAGAACAGCCTGCCAACAGCCTGAGAACAGCCTACAAGCATAGATGCTAGCCATGGACTACAAACTGAAAATAGTTTCCTGATGTATATAAATGCTTAATTGAATTCGGGAATGCAGCTTAAATATTAAGGATTGCATGACTAGATATAGAGGACCAAGAGGTAGCTGGCAACATTGTCTACTGATAATCCATGCCTTTCAGCAATCTTTTTCCGCGTCAATATTTACCGCAATAATAAACTATTGTGCAAATGTATTTTGGCATACATGTTAAAGCTACGGCTCTTTCTCTTGGATCGGTTTTTATTTAGATTCCTCAATATATGCAGCAAATCCCTTGTTATCACGTATACTTTTAGAATTTACAATTGAAGTGTCGACTTCTGGACTTTTAAAATATCACGCATCTGGATCACATGTAAACCAGGAAGAGAATTCCGACCTAAACATGCTTAAACAGATCAAAGTTAAAAGGCAGGTATTTACAAAGTAAAAAAAAAAAAAAAAAAAAAAAAAAAAAAAAAAAAAAAAAAAAAAAAAAAAAAAAAAAAAAAAAAAAAAAAAAAAAAAAAAAAAAAAAAAAAATAGCCTTTCGGATCCGATGCGAGCGTGAGAAGCAAAAAGATGTGTAATCATTCCTACTTTTGATCCATCAAATCAAATGACCTTTAATGGAACACCGTGATTCCGCATAAGGGGGGTTGTTTCTGGGGTTATTTCTCATTGAGCCTGTATACAGATCCAAAAAATGGGATGACTATATCCTTGATCTAGCCTAAAGTTGTTTTTTTTTCTATTTCTTAATTTTCCCTTATTAATAATGTCCATCTGCTTTGGATCCTGACAAAGTTTGGTCATTCAAAATTAGGCATCACGCGAATTGGTATGTGAAACATTTATTTCTCCTCAGTTTTCATGATGCCTAAGGCAACAAACTCGACCGACCCGGGACCGTCTTTAAAATCCAATGTACAGACATTAAACGGAATTCAATCTTCCGCAACGGGCCTTTTTGGATCAGTGCGAACTGAATCGTTAAAAGCACGAAGCAGCCCAGTCTATTAGTTTAATACAGATCCACGTTGGCAATCGGCGACATGCATAGAAAGGAAAATATAAGAGGAGAGTATACGGCTACGACAATGACTCGGGCCGCGGCCTTGCGCCAAACCAATTTAGTCTTGGATGACCCTGGTTCGGATGGACCCCGAAGATCCAGCATCACCAAACCGAAACAGCAAATATTACGCACATTGCGCATATAAACTGGATACTGGATACGTGGATTTTCACATTGTGACAGCCCAAGTTTCAAGGGGTCTAGACTGGTGGTTGAGATATGCAGGGACCAGGATGGGGCACAAAAATGGAAGGTTGGCTTTTTATCCAAAGGAGACGCGGGTCGACAGGACTTAATCGGTGTTGATTCACGATATTCCCAGAGAAGAAAAAAGAAAAAAGAACAATTATGCAGTCTTTTTTTTTTTTTTTTAAAAAAAAAAAAAAAAAAGTGTTACGTGCTTATTCGTATTTCCTCGTATTTCGGAGAAAAAAGAAACAAAGAGAAAATCGCCCGTCGGAATGGGCCCCTCGCACAAGTTGAACTAAAAAACCATTTTCGTATCTATTTCTTTTGCTTTTTCAAAGATACCGAGAAACACTCAAGGAAAAAAAAAAAAAAAAAAAAGCTGTGCAAGGGAAAAGAAAGATAAAAAAGGAGGGAAGGAAAGAGTGGGCCAAGAATCTTTTGGTCCACATGTAGCAATTGGCCGCCGGCGTCATGTACACAACACACAAGCCGCGGGTTCAACAAAGGTAAATACACAGGCACATTTAAAAAAAAAAAAAAAAAAGCGCATGCACGCACGCCCCCAAAATGGTGGCTCGCGTGCCGAGGTTCCAAGCTTGGGCTGATGACACACGTTTTCTTGTCCGAAATGGTGTGATGCGGTGCGTGGGGATTGTAAGCTTCTTATTAATTAGATAATCCTTTCCTTCCCCTTGGTGCCACTTCCCTCACCCCTGCAGGGCCGGAGTGGTCGGCACCGACCTTCCTCACCCGATGGCTTACAAACCTGACATGTGGGAGGACAATTTTCGGGCGCGGTTAGATGGCCCGTGTATACTGAAGCCAGTTTTCAAACAAGTTCACCGAGATTTTAGCGAGCGAGTTGTACAGATCTTACAAATCTTGCAAACAATAATTATAATGATAAGAATAAATAATAAATAATGATAACGATAAAGTATTCAAAGGCCGATTAGATTCCCATGCTTCTTTCATATCCCGAGTTCTCGTTTTATTTTCAAGTGGCAAGTGGCACGCACCCTCTGCACGATCTGATCTATACCCATCCGCGGTATGGGAAATGTAGCACACTTGATGAATGCAAATGCAAAAACGCAATATGTGATGCGCACGAGTAAAACAAAAACAAGCCCAAAAGACTTTATGTATGTAGTCTATGAAACACAGGACAAAAACAATAAAAACAAATAAGCCAAAAATATATAAAAAAAAAAAAAAAAAAAAAAAAAAAAAAAAAAAAAAAAAGGTTTGTAAAGAAAAAAGAAAACTCCAAAATAAAATTAAAAAAAAAAAAGAAGACATCCAATTGTACAAAATGTACTCAAGAATAGTAGTACCCCGTCTCTCCTCCCTCCCTCCTTCCCACTTCCCAAATCCAGCCTTGTGCGAACCTTTTCCTC